>JASAND010010670.1:0-44996 GCA_030248195.1 Trissonchulus latispiculum | reverse complement strand
TTCTATATATTAATATTAATAATGTGTTATAGTAGTTTTTGTAGTAATGATTGCTTGGCAATCATTACTCACATGGCTTTCATAAAGTTCTCAAAACACTTTTCCAAAATATTATAAACTTCTCAAACTTCTGCGCTAAGAGTCGAGTTTTAAAACATTAAAACTCGCACCAAAGTTTCACAAACTTCCAAAAAATTAGTAGTTGATATTATTAGGATACATTTAAAATAGCAGCCAAGAAATTAATAACATTAGTTATAGCTAGTATTAGGATTTGTCGTATTTGTAGTTGTAATCATGTTTGCAATTAGAAATAGTTAAGTAACCGTTAGTTAAAAAATCGTACGACTGCGTGCGTGTGTGTGTGTGCGTGTTTGAACGTATGAATAACCCTGTCATGTAAACTTGTGTGACTATATGTGTGTCGTGACTCGCGGAAACTCCTTCTGGTCGACGAAGGTTGCGAGTACCGTCAAGTGAACGCGAACTCAGATATTAAGCAGGATAAAGGTATGTTTGTGGTTTGTGTGAACGAACATATCTTGGATTTGACATGAGTGTATTCTAGTCTAAATGGTGTATAAGTGCGGTATGAATGTTCATTAATCAGTAGTCCAAATGTTTGTATAATTGGTGTTAGAAGATTGTTTAGCTAAGAAATAAGAGTACGTAGTTAAGTATTAATTTGTTTAAGACATGTGCGAATGTTATAGTTTGTATAATACAATTAATTGAAATTATCGAGAATATGAGCGTCTGAGTGTATAATGACTGTCTGTACGCGTGGTATGCGAGAAGCATCAAAATTACATCAGGATTTAGTTAGTAAGCTGGAAAATAATGGAAGGCAATGTAGTTTATGACAACCAAGTTTGTTCGTATGTGCATGGATGGCAAGTGTGTAATACGTAAGGTTCATACTAGAACTCAGGTAGTACGCAGGAAATGGTATTAGGCGAGGCGAATAAGTGCAATTGGTTTAGTACAAATGTGTAATTTTGAGTATAGACTTAGTTAAGGCCCCACACGCCAAATATGCCAATGAGGTATGGACGTCAGGATCTAGGGAAAAAGTTGTTCAAAAAAAACCCCATATGGTATAGAAAATCTAAGACCTCCGACCTCTAGGGGGAGGGGCCAAAAAAAGTGAGAGAAAGTCGTGCACTGAAAAATTGAATCTGTCATATCTCAAAAACGGCTCTGCCGATTTTGCTCAAATTTTCAGAGCATGGACCCCTCGTGAAGGGCTTTCTACTGGTACAATATAAAGGCTCTAGCTCAACACCTCCGCCGGCAACAGGGAAAACTATGTTCCAACACTGTGCAATACACCTTTTTTCCCTATTCTAGGTAGTGCGCTGACGCGCACTACCTGATAGATTTGTAGTGTAATTGATCTGTGGGTGTGTGTGTGTATGTGTGTGCGTGTGTGCGCGCGTGTGTGCGTGTGTGTGTGTGTGCGTGTGTGTGTGTTTGACGGTAGTAATTTGGCGTAGTAAATAGTTTTATGATCAGAACTTAAGGTGGTAGTACCACTACCGGGGTGGTCTTTGAACAGATACTGTGAACTTAATCAATCGGCTTGAAATTTGGCACTTTTGTTCTTTATCATATTTTGCATCAAATGCGCTTGCCTGCAACGATGTGGGGGCTGGCTTCCTGTCTACACAAGAGGAAATGTATTAAAAGTTTTGAATTTAAATATCTCCTTCATGCCTTTATGGATTTGTTTGAAATTTTCCATGTAAGCTTTATTAGTTTATACGCTCAGGCCGTTTTTTAGTTTTTCGTAAAAGTGCATTTTCGATTTTTTAGCTTATTTTGAAATATTGTAACTTCTATATCTTGCCTACTACTGCGTTTTTCCAAAAACAAAGAAAACGGCCTGAGCGTATGCAGATATAAAACATACTTGGAAAATTTGGTCAAGTTTGTTTGAAGCAGTGACGAGAAAATCAAAAACAAAGAATTCGCAACCTTTCATTGTTTGCTTTGGTTTTGGGAATTTACAATGCTTTAAAGCAGCTGCAAGGTGTTTTCTGTTAAATAATGCACATAAGTAACACAACGACAACCGTTAAAACCCAATAGATTGAATTTTAGGATGAATTGTTCTTGCTTTACATTGAGTGCGCAAACGGCCAACGTAATCTAGGTATATCAGCTATATATCAGCTATTCAGCTTCAACCGCTTGTAACTTTTGATAGAAACCACGTACTGAAGAGATATGCACATCATTTTAAAGCGCTTTTTGCGCTCTTTCACGTAGTTCAGTAAAATTTAATATACGAAGCTTAAATAAATTTTTGACTGTTTGCGCATGCGCAAAGCCACGATGGTACCTAGCCAATTATGCACTCTCTGACACCAAGATTTTGCGCAAAGATAGTTTTGCTTTACCAGTTTTGCTTTACCCAATGTTTTGTCAAGATTGCTTCATCCATGGAAAAATTACGTAGAAAATCCCGGTACTGGTACTACCACCTTAAATCGTTGTAGTCGGTGTTAGGTTAATGGATAGGATACCGCTGAGTCGAAGATTTGAGTACACAGGTCAATCTGCAGCCCATTCTGTTTATCTACGGTGAAGAGGAGAGGAGGGAAACCGTAGCGATGTTAGTGACATTAGTGGACCAGAAAACGAATTAAACCCGCCATTTCACCAGTGTCCGGAGTGACACAATCAGTACAGTTTCAGCATAGTTTTTCTAGTTCACGACGATAGTTCTCTTGTTGAGCCTGAGCATTCAGAGGTAACCTTCTACAGCTACTGTTCTCAGCCGTGGATTCGTGCTGAAATCGAAGCTTGGACTGTTGATAGTGAACCCGAAGGAAGCCCACATACGGATCCCTGGTCTTGTATCTTCGAGTGTGACGGTTGTTCCAACTTTAAGGTTCTCCTCGTCTGTGCAGTGACCCTGGTAGCGATCCGTCGATGACAGTCAAACATCGTAACTGTTCCCTTGACAACTATCTCCCCTAGGGCGGACCGTTTAGACCCACACTAGGCTAGCTATATCCTGAGACCTAAAAGTAGATATTTATCTTCTCGCTGTCTGTCTACCTCTGTGCAGCAACGAATAAGGACCCCTGTTTTCATTTCCATTTCACCCGGTTTGTTACAAATGCAGTAGATTTTCGGTTAACCTTGCATTCAGTTCCTTAATCCTTGTGACAAAGGCCAACTTGTCTACGCCCTTTTTGCGGTAAGCTATAAACTTGTAAACTTGTTGACTGTTGTGTCGGGTCAAGAGACAAGCGAAACAGGATTGAGCCTGTCAACCGATCTCAAATATTTAGCTTTTTCTTGTGGGCATTAGTGCAGGAATCTATCCAGTTTACTTGACTCTCGTTCTAGATATTGAACGTATTTATCTTGTTAGGATAAGTACTATCTCGGCTAAATTTTTCTATTGAACCAGGCATTATATTTTCCTGCATTATTGAACAATCAATTCAGAGAACGAACTAACTGTTTACAAACGCCTATATGTAAATACTTGCTAACAGTACTCAGCTAATTAGGCTTATTCAACTTCACAGTTTTTATTTAACCGAGGAAGTGGTTCTTGAAGCTAATGTCCATATCTAACAATATCACCAACATAACGTTTGGAGTTCTTTCAAGCCATGTAGATTCTTGTATTTATCCGAAACTCAATCAAAATGTTCAATGCAAATCAGTTATAACTTATCTTATTCGGATGCTGTGCTATCAGTTTACTCTTAATCCGACTATTGCCATATTTTCCAACTTTAGTGAACTTAATAAAGAATTTCCGGGTAGCGTGGACACAACTGGTTACAGTTATCATGCTTCTGAGACGAAATTGCATTCACAAACTATGCCTTATTCTAGCGAACTAAACTATAAATGTTATGCTTTAAAACGTTCAGCAGGCCAAAGCATGTATATTGGGATTTTACAAGGTTGGTCCTTGTTGTCCCTATTTAAACTGATTCCTGTAGTGTCAGCTGTCACACTTCATACAATTGTATGGACTGGTCAAGCTTTTTGTAACGTCAAAAGACAGTATATTCATGATCTGAGCTACAACATATTAAGGGTAATATTTGCAGCAATTTCGTTTCAAAACACTGCCTATTTCACATCAAATATTGTACAACTCCTACAAGAAACTGCGCCAAAATATGAAACATTTGAAGAGTTCCTGAGAATGGTGGAAAGTAGAAATTCGGTTATCCTGTCAGACAATGAATATGGATTCTACGGAATTGAAAATTCGACACACATCAACATTTGCAATGCCTACATTCCTAAATCTTCCCACGAAATTCGACTTTTGCCCTCAGTAGAGAAGGCGTGCCATTATCTTTATCACCATTATATTCCTAAAACTGCGTACATGATATCGACGGAACTTAACATGAGAACTGTCTGCGCTCATTACTCCCCATATTTTCACGCCATTACAATCCATGATACTGTAAGCTATGAGAAAGTACTGCTGTTTGCGAAACGATGGGCTGAATTGGCTGATCGTATTTCGCATGAACTGGTAGTGAGCGGAGTACTTAAAACCATTTTTGATAGAGAAAACCGAAGGCTATTTCCACAGGTCAATAAAAACGTCCAAGGTGGAAGGTCTGAAATATCATTTTTTGAGAAGTCTCTGAGCGTAGTTTTGCAATATATTATCGTGTACGTGGCTGGAATTCTGGGTTGCGGATTCTGCTTAATCATGGAAATTGCTTGGATTAAAAAACGGAAGTCAAGATTTGTTTTTGGATTTCCCCGTGCCCACAAGATCAGACCTTCTTTACTGTAGCTGGTATTCCGATTCAATGTGTTCACAGTGCAGTAGAATTAGTATTGTACTAATGAAAGACTCGACAAAACTACAATAAAGTTTCCCCTACAATAAGTTCTCTGAAGACAGCTTCCTAGACTTTCCAAAGATGATTGGTTCAGGAATTCCCTTACCAGATTTCTACTTGGGGGCCGTCCAGAAGGTGGATTTGATCAAAAATCAAAGCTGATCATGGTTCAGCTAATGGACTCTGTGGTTCAAACTTGTGTTTTTGGTGATTTAGTCATTGCTTTATTTGTTTTACTTTACTTTACTATTGTCATTACTTTACATTGTCATGTCATTGCATGCATCTTTGTTTCCTTACAAAGACAATTTCACTAACTAATAAATTTATTAAATTTACATTAGAACCAGACTGGCTTGCAGAGTTACCTACAGTTCCATACTAATAAATTAAGTTTACATAATGTTTTAAGGTCCATGTTTCAATTATTAGAATTCTTCTGGTGCTCAGTATTCCATTGTTGTCCAGAAGAGCAAGTCTTTATTAATAGCATTAATTAATATTATTAATGCACACAGCCATCTGCCAGATAGAAAAATACGGCAAAAACATCAGAATCTGGTATGCCTGAAACATTCAGATGTAAATTTTTAAGTCGTTTGTAAGGTTAGAGGAATTCAAAACCAAATTTTTCTATCTCTCAAATATACTAAATATCTCCCAAATGGAAAGCGTCGCCGCACCGTCAGTGAGTTTCAGACCATCAGGTCGGAGCATGATTTCTCGATTCCTGATTGGAAACCAGCTTTATGGAGGCCCTTATAGTTGCCTAAAATCGTCTACATCGTCTAGAAGGGGCACTGATTACAGTGGACAACTTGTCAGAGAACTGGTTTCGTACATTGGTTGATAAAGCTGAGATACCTTATAGACGGTTCAGCTGACAATTTAACAAAAATCTGACCACACATTTGACTAGAGCATGGTCCGACTGAAGATCGATTCACCTATAGGAGTCACAGTTCATGGTAGATCCTTTCTTGCGACTGCTGATTCCGACAGTCAATCTCATTGCGAGTTCTACGATTCGAGAACAACCATGTAGTTAGACGTGTTTCACGATGACGAAAATTCGTAGACGCCACGAACAAATTTAACCTCACTTCACTATAGGCAAATACGAAACAATTAAACACGCAATACATTTACATATTACTTGAAGAATGATCAAAATTATCCAATTAAAAATGCAAACAATCAAACAATAAAGCACTTCTACCGCAACGTTGAGAAGGAGAGATAGAATAAAGGATCAATAAATTTTCAAAAGAATAATATAGCTAGGCTCGACTAGCTAATGTGAATTATAGGAACTTTGAAATAACTCACTTCAGAGAGCAACACTTTGACTACAAAAAACCGTGTTTTGGCGAAAAATAACTATAACTCACAGTAGGCTTTCCTTAACACCGTCACATTTTAAAGAAATGTTGAAGATAGGTGCTTGAGGTTTCTGTAAAGTTTCACGTAAATATAAACTTTGGTCATTCAAAAGTTACAGCTTGTAAAACTAAACATACTTTATGAGTGGACAAATGGTGTCCCAGATTGGGCGTATCTACTAAACAATAGTTGTGTCATCTGGTAAAATGGCCGATTCTTCCATGAATACTTCTTTCCATATTGCTGAAGATAATAGCTACACTGCAGAAAATCTTTAGAAGCCAAATATTTTACACATAACAACGACAGCTGAATTTGGACGATAAAAGAGAAACAATTTAAGAAGAGCAAAATTAATAAAAGATTTTTAAGAAGCTTGCTGCGTGCTGTTAAATGTATTCAGATGATTGTCCCACATTTGAATCGATCTGACTCCGCACCAAATTGTCGCAAACGTAATAGTAATGCACTAGTAGACGCCGATGAACAGTCCAGTTGTTATAGCCAAAGACAAACCTGTCCGCTAAAACCAAAACTCTACAATACGGAGCGAGCCTAACCTGCTGACCATATTAGCCACATTATTCATTGCATGTTTACGTACGATAATTAAGTTCTCAACAGAATTTGGCTTAAACAATTGGCACTATTTACGCCAACAGTTTTATTTGGTTTGAATAATCAATCGGAACCTGTTCATCAAAATGCTTCCTGTTGGCCATTAGTAATATGAGCCAGAAAAATCACTTTTAAAAGCTGCCAAGCAATGTGTTTGATAGGTCTAGCGTCAAGGCGATTTTTCGTTGTGTTAAACAGATACTCGCAGAATTAAGCTAAATGCCATACAAGTATAGTGCCAATATATCGTTTGGAATTCTTTCCAAACATGTAGATTCTTGCATTTATCCGAAGCCCAACCAAAATGTTAAATGCAAATCTCTAGCCAGTTTTCTTATACGGCTATTGTGTGATCATTTTAAACTTAGCCCTGATATCGTCATATTTTCCAACTTCACTGAACTACATCAAGAATTTCCTCGTACTGTTGACACAACAGGGTATACCTACAGAGGATACGAGCAGCAATTGTATGCTCACACCATGCCTTATTCTAGCGAACAGACGTTCAAATGCTACAGCTTGAAGCAAGCTTCTGGTCAAAGTTTGAACATTGGAATTTTGCAGGGTTGGTCGCTGTTGTCATTATTCAAGCTGATACCTGTAGCATCAGCTATCATAGTTCACACAATTGTATGGACCAGTCAGGCGTATTGTAATGTTAAAAGAGGGTATCTTCACGGTTTGGGCTACAACATTCTGACGGTGATCTTTGCCGTTATTTCGCTCCAGAATACAGCATATTTCACCACAAACATGGTCCATCTTTTTCTTGAAAGTCCACCCCAGTTTGAAACATTTCACCAGTTTCTCAGTATGGTGGAAAGAAAGGATGCCGTAATCTTATCTGATTCCGATTATGGTAACAATGGCAACAGTTCTAGTCACGTTTTTATATACGGTGCACCTATTCCTAAATATTTTACAAGTATTAGATTTCTGCCATCCCGCGAACAAGCTTGTCATCAGCTATATCACCGTTATGCTCCCGAAACAGCGTATTTGATATCAATGGAAGTTACCATGAGAACTGTCTGTTCTGACTATCTACCATACTTCAACGCTATTACAATACGTGATACTGCCAGTTTTCAAAGGGTGTTACTGTTTGCTAAACGTTGGAATAAATTGGCTAACCAGGTTTCCCATGACTTGATTGTAAGCGGTATGCTCAAAACCGAGTTTGACCGCATGTACCAAGAACTGTACCCTAGACGTTATGGAAGTACTCAGCAATATCAAGTTTTAGAAGTATCATATTTAGAGAAAATCGTTAGAGTTTGCTTACAATACGTTGTTTTTTACATAACTAGTATTGTATTTTGTGGCATTAGCCTAGCTATGGAAGTTGTTTGCGGTGGTGGAAGTAAGAAATGGCGGACTTGCTATATGATTGCCTCAGGATCAGACATTGTTGGGAAATTTTGGAAATGAAAGATTATCACAAACTCGTAGATCAATGTACTAAGCAAGTCTCTCGGGGTTCTTTGTTCTGTGTACGCCGTTATATCATAAACTGAAAGAAGAAATCCAATTTTCAAATATTTAGCAGTTTGCAATATTGCCATCCCAAGCATAACTTAGCTTATAAAGCTTTCCAACGGAACTTTGAGATTGTGGGGCTCGTGGCCAACAGATATGGGATCCAGCATAATAAATTCTTGCTTATATTTGGTTTTGCAAACGCTGTTTATGCCAACAACGGCAGGTGGAATTGAGGGCATTCCGTGAAAATTTCAGGCGGAATTTTCAGATTATACCTTTTCGGTTTCATTCTTCTTACTATCATCATTTTAATCAATTATGAGCTTATTCCATATACTGTGTGCACCTGGCAATTCTGTTGAATACTCGCTATGCGAAGACAGTAAGGCGGTGAATAATATTTCTGTTAGTCTTATTTATTTTTTAGTGCTTCTTAGTGTAAAACTTTGAGAATTTGCTGTGCATTGTCGTATTTAAGTTATCCCAATGTTTTCAGAAGCATTCGTCAGTGGTAGGCCGTGAGTATTCTTTAGATCCTTAGAACGTTGAAGACTCAATCCATTTTGAGTAAACCTGCTTGTATATAGGGTGAAATTTTTGCTATATATATATATATATATATATATATATATATATATGTGCGTGCGTGCGTGTGCGTGTGTGTATGCATATAAATATATGGAGACTGTTCTTTCGGCACTGTAACACTGGAAGACATATCCACCTTTCATTAAATTATTTACAGTATTTTCAATAATGTAATAACACCATTATAGAGTTCCAAAGAATTTCAGAAAATCTGGAAAATTTGCAATCTTTCTTCAGGTAAAAGTTTTCCTTGAAACTTCTGAGATTCGGTGGAACTCCTAATTCATTGCTTAGCTGCAACATTTATAATGTAATGTTATTTAGTCTTGTGGGAGCACTGTTTGATGTTTGATTATGTGTGGTAGTCATCTAAAATTAATCAAACAAGTCACATAAAGTCGTATTTTCGATTGTAGGGTTCCAAGTACTGACTGGTACCAGCGCTAACTGGATGAACCAGATGAGTTGGATTGTTGTTGGAATCAACCAGTGGTCTGCCTTCGTTGGCCCATTTGAAGATTGATCCAGCAATGACAACGATCTCAGGTTTTCTGGTGTACTCTGGATCGTTGACGACGACTGACATCTTACGCGCCAAACCGGCAGCTCTTGGTGACAGTGCACAGTAAATCATTATTGTGGTATCGCTGGAGATGTAATGACGACTCAGAATTTGGCGTAAATCTTCCAGACCGATGTGAGAATCTATCTGAAAAAATCAAGACAACTTGTAGTGTTTGAATATATCCGTGTAGTAAGTAAATGGAAACTTATTTTTGGTTCGCTGGAGTGCAGTATATGCTTTTAAAGACCTTGAGATCTAACAGTTTAGAATCTTTGTGCTACCAATAAAAACAGCTTTTTAGTTCCAAGCATTTCCTCAAGCAGTAGGAGACGTTGCTTTCTTGATGACCACCTTTTGGTGCACATAATGAACTTATTGATAAATAGGCGATGTTCCACTGTGCTTGGCTTTAAAATATACCCTGTGGGGAACCTTGTACGTATATGCGCTAAATCTTCATTATGTGTGCCAATTAGTTAATGATTGATTGATTGATTGATGATTGATGGAAAACTTTCCTTAGTACCATTCAAGCCTGCAGCTATGACGTATTCAGACAAGTGGGTATGGATTTACTGTGCTAAAAATTCCCGCAGCTGTACCTAACTGACGAGTGACGATCTATTTGAAGTGATGGATTTTGCCCGGGTTAGAGCAATCAATCAACTAGGTAAATGTGAATAAGAGCCTGCAAAACCGGTTTTCGGTACGCAATTATGTGCTTCTAATAATACTACTTGTTAAATTGATCCTCCGTCAATTTGGTCCCCAAGCTTATGACTGAAGCTCTATACATGTCGCAGTAAGCTGTCTCAGCACACGGGTTGGACTCCGGTATTTTTATTTTAATTACTATTATTGCCAAGATTTAATAATAGGATAGGATAATTAAATAAATTTGAATTAAATTAATAAACTACATTAAACTAAAAATTAGTAACTAAAAGTAATTATTAAAAAATAAAAAATAAATAAATATTAAAATAAATTAAAAAACTTGAATTATAAAAATATAGTAGCATAATTCCTAGTTTATAATGTTATTACTTTGTTATTACGTAGGTATTTGCTGCAGCTGTAGCTTTTGCTTGGCTGGGCCATTATATTGTCTCAAAGATAGTCAAGATGAGCTAGGTTTGCATCTTAACCTGGGTTTCGACGTTTTGATACAAGTGATGCTAGACTGCTGAGGCATAGTGGTAGCATGCCAAATTTTGAAGCAGAAAGGCTGTAGTTCAATCCCCTGCTGGACCAGTTAATTTCTTTCGATGCTGATTTCGTATTTCCTGGTCCCCTTCTGTCCCTAGGCCCTATTTCAGTGGTATACGGTGTCTAATACCTCCTGTTTTGGAATTACATATCCTCGGTCTAGTTCTGATCTATCAGCATTTGACTGAAACGCTGCAACTGGATTTTTCAAATACGACCTTTGGAATTTAAATATTTTCTAGATAAACAAACTCCCCTCGGTCGAATCCGAAAGTGCATACATAGTTAGCGTTTGCATCTTTGTTAAGGAAACCAACAAAACTGTCAATTCACCTCTTACCTTCAGCTGCTAATGAGGAAAGATAAAACTGTTTTTAATTTATTAATTTATAACTGATGTAGTTCTGCATTCTGAGAAAATAAGTTTTATACAACTCTGCAAAAGTCCATGTAAAATGCTAAATCTGTTCCAATTTTAAATAAAATCTTTTTTGGCTTATATCGACTGACTACCTGAAAACCTGAAACCAAGATTTCATAATTCTTCTACACTTAAGAAGAAGAGTAAGCCACTACAGGGCTTCTCGTCTTGGGATTGCGGATCGGTGCTCCGACTAATACGCGACTGTTCCCCGTGAGGGGGGGGGGTCGACAAGCGTTGGGGGGGGGTCGTCATGACTTTGTGGGATACTATCCATTCAGGATTGATTAACTGCGCAACAGCGCAGCACTAAAAATATAGTTGGCGCTATCTTTACGTTTGTATTGAAAAGCACATTCTATTTGATAAAACTAGCCAACTTTGAACAGTTTCGTCAATACTTTATTCGAGAATGATAAAGGTGATTTCTTTTTGGAGATAGCTACGGCTTTAGCCTGCAGGCTATATAAGTATTCGAAAGTATATATAGGCTTGAGGAGTCAGTCGTGTGAGTTGCGTCGGCCAGTGGGTGTCGTGAGTTAAGTTGGTTGGGGACCGGTCCTGATTGTGTGTTGGGAGCAGGGTGAAACCCTCCCTTGCAGCTCTTTGTAAGTTTATATAAGTATTTCTTCTGTTTCTCGTGTTCCTTATGATTTATGCCCTTTTTGTTGTGAGTTATTCCAGTTGTTGTGTTTATTTAAGTAAATTTAGTCCAGCGGTTATTTTATTAATAAGTGTAGGAACGGTCGTTTAGGGCGCTCTTAGGTTTCACTATCTTAGTTTACTGTCGCATTCTCTCTCTCTCTCTCTCTCTTATATTCTGCTAAAACCTAAACATAACACACTGAATACGTATCTGCAATCATTTATTGAGTCCGACATAGTAGTTTATTCCAGAGATACACACATAGTACTTCGCAAATAGTGGCGACCGTGATTTTTCAGTAGATGTCCAAAGTCTTAGCTTTTTATGAGAAGAAAAGGGAATACGAGAAACGAGAAAAACAAAGAGCTCAACTTTGGGGGCTTTTATCGTACTTTGACGGACGGGTCGAACTGGGCAGAGGTACTCCCATGGCTTCACAGCAGATTATTGTAATATTGGAAGGTCGTGGTCGGGGGGGGGGGTGTGCTGCCCCAGGTATTGAGAGGGGGACCCCCAGAAGACCAGAAGGCTACGTACCTGACCTCCCCCCGCAGTTATGGGAAGGGCAAAATTCTAAGCTAAACCTGTAACGGATGAAGGATCAGGGGGGCGAGGAGGACCCTCTCGAATTCCTCCCCCTCCTACAAGTTCGCGTCAAATCCAGTCCCAATTAGAGGTTTCTACCTCCACGACCCCATTTACATCTTCTGATGCTCAGTATAGTGGTCATTTAAGGAAACCTTTTGGGGGGCCAGTGACGCGGTCACGAACTGGGGCTACCCGCCCCCAAGTTTCGCAGTCGGCGGGGCCTCACTCCTCAACGTCACAGTCGGAGGGTCCCCAAGTTTTTTCGGATGACACTCCTCCCGCAATTGTAATTTCTGGGGAGGAAACTACTGTAAAATTTTTGTCTGGGGGTCCAGAGCTGCTGCAGACTTCGGATCCGGCCCAGAAGGGGTAAATTGCCACTCTCGGCCCCAATTTGATGCTTTCGACGATTCCTTTGAAATTGATGACTCAGATTCACATGACGAACAGCTTTTGTCAGCTATGCAGGCCTATTTGGACCTTAGGCGAAAAGATCTTGGGTTGTCGTCAGTTTCTGTTTCTGAATTGTTGGGAGGAAAAACTTCGGGATTAACCTCGAGCGGGAAAAGTTCGGGGGAAAATAGTTCTGAACCTGCCTTGAGTCGAAATTCCGCAAATGGTTTAATTCAGCTACCTCAGAGTCAACCTCCTACCACTTCCGGGGAGTCTGCAGCTTCGGCCCCTCCTCAAAGTCAAGTGATTGGTACGGAAGGACCTGGAAAAACGCCGGGCGTGCATGGTCAGGGCGGGGGGACGTCTGCCCTTACCCCCCCCCTCCGGGACAACCTGAGCCCTCTATGTCCGAGTGCCAATCTCAGTCACAGACTATGCCTACTTCTGAGTCATCGCAGGGATGTTACTCGGCCTCGTTGTCCCGGGGACAGGTGGGGCAACCCACTTTGGGGGTCCCCAGTCTAGCACATAGCAGCCAAGGATGCTCGCCCAATTTGGGCCAAAATTCAGGGTATGTATGGTGTTCACCGTCTGCACAGCATCTGCAGGGTACGTACCAGCGTGCTTCTCCGTTGGGTCAAGCACAGGCCGAACAGAACGTGCAACATCCATCACATACGCTACTTTTGGCTTCGGGTTTTTCTCAATCTCAGACCCCGGTTCAGCAGTCACAATATACGTATATTCCCCAAATTTAACAGCCTGTGCCGTCTTCGGCACAACCAGGCTACTATGCTGTTGATATGCATGGAAATTCAGTATACGTATATAACTCTCTACCACAGATATCTACTGGAGTTCCTACTGTTTTGCAACCAGCGGCCTATACGTACGTACCGACACCTAATCGGGCGGTTACTGGTCCAGTAGCGCCAGTTTCAAATCAGACGGTGGAAACTAACCCACAAACTGCTCATGTTTCAGATTTTGTTTTGGGAAATTCACGGGTGGCTTCGGACCCACCACCTCCGCCGGATAGGGGGGCGCCATCCCGGTTTTTCTGTACAGCATGCGAACAAGAAGGTGGTTTTTTTCCCAAAAAAAGGAACGAGCGACGCCTGCCCGTCATCCAACTCCGGCGACTATGACGGCCACAGACGCTTCGGTTTTAAGCCATGATCCACGCCTTTTCCGTACGTATATCGAGATTCTCCGGGACGTACCCCGGTTTGACCCAGAATCGGTTCACGTTGAAGATTGGCTTCCGCAATTTGAATCAGCGGCAGAAACGTACCAAATTCCAAAAGAGCAGTGGCCTCAGCTTTTGTACAGTAAACTGGCGGGTAAAGCTCAAATTTACGCATCCCGCGAGGGCCTCTCTATGATTGATTCTTACGCCAGCATTTTGAAACTTTTGAAGACTCAATTTCCTAAACAACAGCTGTCGTACCAACAAAGGTATACAGCTTTTGTCAACCGGCTTCAACGTCCCGGAGAACATATACGTAAGTATATCTCTGAATTACAAGCCCTGGTGCTGGATATTTGGAATCACCCGGGTGACCGGGAGAAGCACTGTGTCCTGCAGGTCTATGTCGGTGCAAATGACAAGTACGTGGCGTCGCTTGTTCCTTTGGGGGCCTATGGGGAACCCTCCATGGAGGATATTTTGCAGGTCATTGACAAACTTGATGCCTGGACCCCACCCCCCACCCCAGGGGATGCGCTTTCGTATGACCCACAGTCTTTCACGTGGCATCGTCAGAAAGAGCAGAATTGGGCGGGGGCTCTAACGATCCGCTGGAACAACTTCGAAAGGAACTTCAGGAGCTGCGGACGCTATGGGAAAAGGGGAAGGAGGTACGACCCCGGTTCGAAGATAAAGGTAAGGACAGGTGCCTCCATTGCAGTAGAAGGGTTCATGATCCCAGCAACTGCTGGGATAAATACCCACAACTGGCTCCGGTGGGCTGGAAGGTTCAACCGCTTCCCCGGGAACAAGTGGCCGGTGTCACACAATACGTACCGGTTTATCCCCAATTTCATGCCCAACCACCAGTTTATTGAGCTCAACAATCTGCTCCGGCCCCTTTAGCTTTACCGGCTCCGCCACCATCTTCGGGTTCGTCTGGGTACCCATAGTGGGAGACGGTGACGTCACAGCGCAATGTTCAATCTGCCACTCCCACTCTACCACAGTCTTTGGTTCCGTCTTCAGTGCCGTCTGTGTGGGGAGTAGTAGCTCAACCCCTAGCGCCTTTACTACCACAGCATTTTACACATAGTCCTATGGGGGGCGTGCCACCACCAGGGGAAAAGTCCTGCACACCTCAACCAGGCACCATGTGGGGTACATTGAAACGGCCTCACCCATATCTAAACCTCATGTTTTGGGGGTAAATTTTTCTGCTGATTCAACATCAGATAGTTGCGGTGAGATATTTTCTATGACTCAGACAAAGTCTCTCATGTTATCTGCAATCCAGTATACATATGTGCAATTCGATGCGAAAAAGTGTAGATGCTTGTAAGCAACAAATTTCTGAATTGCGCCGGTTTATCGCGGACACATTACCAGACAAATTTGATCGTGAAAATATTTCAAGTATCGAGCCATTGGTGCCTGGTTTGGGGCGTAAAGTTGATTCTCTCCTAACGGGGGACCCTGAACATTCTCCTCCGCTTTCTCTGGACGCAGATACCCCTCCACCGACTGTGACTTTTTCAGAGCAGACTGCGGGACCCACACAGCTTCAGCAGCAGGGTGCGGTGGGTGACACTACCTCCGTTTCGGGGGCTTGTGGGGGCATGTCTGGGTGTGCGGCCGATCCACCATCCAGACCTGCTCCGGGGGGCGTGGGGCTCTAGGAAAAACACTGCATTTTTTATTGGTTACTCCCGTCTGCATTTTGTTGAATATTCTGGTATTTTTCTTGACAATAGTGCCTTTTTCTTTTGTGTTTTGGCCGATGTGGAATCCACCTCAAAAAGAGGAAGTAAGGGTGGGTTCACCTCAAAAAGAGGGGGTAACATAGGATTTCACCCAAAAAGAGGGGGTTACCCCCAGGGTGTTTTCTGATGAAGTGAAAGTTTGGGTAGAATCTCAGCCGGCTTTTTTGGTTATGGGAGGGATCAAAAAAGCCTTGACTCCTTCAACTTCTAAATTTAGTTTTTTGTGGGAGGAGGGTTGGCTGTGGGAGGTGAAGGGGGTCGACCCCACTTTCCCGGAGTTTTCTACTCCCCAAGTAGATCAGGGTGTGCCGGGGCACGACCGGGCCATCCTGACCTCCGATTCAGTTTTGCAAAATTTTCTTGATCTTGACATCCCAAACTTTGCTTCCTCAAACACAGACACTGTAGATATTCAAAAGTTTTCTCCTGAACGCATTCAATATTTTCCAGAGATAGTTCATGCGAATAGACCTAACTCGTTTCTTACGGACATATCACCCGACCACTGACTTTGTGAACAGCTTTCTCATATTTTGTACCCCTTAACTGTAGTACGTATAAATCTCATAACACTGGTCTCAATAAAATTTTTGTGTCACTCTACTATCACTCACCATTACGCAATTACCGCTTTATCATCTTTGTCAACTGTATATACGTACGTGTTTTTATTTGTGTTTAGGTTTAATTTCGGGTTTTTCTGTCAAGACCAGGTCTTTCTGCCACTTCTTCGGGATTTTATGGTCAGTTTTGCTTCGTATTTTAGGTTTCAGTCGTAATTCCCAGTAAGGTCGCTGTACGGGTTTCTCCCTGATTTATCAGATTTCTAGGATTTTTTGGATTAAATTTTGTGGCATACTTAAAATTTTCCTTGAATACGTACAATGTACAATTGATACGTACAATACAATTAATACGTACAATGCTAAGATGTACGACGACCCCAAAATCTTTGATTTCTCAAATTTCTTTTCCTCGTCTTTTTCTCGATTTTATGTGACATGTCTATATTTGTTTCGTTATATGTACCTGGGCTATTACAACACAACTTCTGTCAGCAACGTTTTCAAGTTTTAGTCACTTCCGTGTATTTGCACTTGCGAGTTATTCCATGTTTGCACCTTTTTGCTTGGTTCTTTCAGGTTCTGCCCAATGTAGTGCTGCTTCCGTTTCCGTGGGTTCCAGATCTTTTCCCTGGTTCTTTGGAATCTTCATCCTCCAGCTGCATCAGGTTGTTTCATTTCTTGACATAAAATTTAATATTGAAGTTTGATTGGAATTTCGCGACATGGTTTAAATATTTCAGTTTGGAGATTTTGACTTTGTACACAGACTTTTCGGATTGTGGGTTTTTCTTGGATTTTAAAGTTCTTTTGATAAAAAATGTGTATTTCTTTGATTACCATGTCACGTAAATTGGTTTCTCAAATAGTTAGCGGTAAGCCGCACTTTACGTACGAACATTGACGTAGTGCCGGGGCTCTTAGCGTGGTTTGAGTCCGCAAGGGGGCTTTCATTTCTCAGTTATCTACCAATACGAGACGTAGTACTTCGAGTCAGTCTGCATATGGTACGACGACAAAGCTATTCCGTAGAATTCGGGAGAATTTTTACCAAGACATTTTGTCTGATAAACCCGTTGCGTTTTTCATGCTTATTGAGACCAATTTGATAAAATTCAGTATGCTACGTATATTCGTCAAATTTCTCAGACAATACATTTTTTCTCTAGCTAAGGACTATTACGTTAATGATTCGGTCAAGTGCTATATGGGTTCAAGCCAGGTTGGGTAGCCAAAGCTGAGTGTATGCATGGGACTTAGAGGGAACTTGCTCCGGGATTTTTTGGGGGTAAGTAGCTAGGTACACTTCACTCCCCTTATCCAAATTGCAGTCAGTCTTCCAGAAAACTCACAGAAACTTTGACCCGAAATTGAACAGGTGCATCCAACTTTGACAATAGAGCCTGTTTTCATAAGCATTTACTTGTCTCTCTTTATTAGTAGTAGTCGTCCAGGCTCCCCAACCAGAGGGTTTTCCAGATAAATTCTCTGATTCTTTTAACACAAGTTTTGTGATTAATGTATCTGAACTGTTTCAAGTAGCACCATACTATGATTCCAGCAATGTAATCAAATTCGGAACCATCTTTGCAGCAATGTCCTCCCCTGTTTTCGGTTTCTATGAGCTCGGGACTGGCCACCCTGAGTTCTGGACCCATTACCCAAAGTTAGGGGAATGCTATCCAAAGTTCGGGAACTGCTGCATAAGACTGTGCTAAAAAGTTCGGGGTCCTCCCCAAAAAAGTTTGGAGCCCTCCCAAATAAGTTCGGCATCTGTCCAGAAAAGTTCGGGGGTCCCTTCAAAAGTTCGGGGGTCCCTTCAAATTCATCTTTTGCGAATCCGTTTCTCCAGATTTTTTGCAAACTCAGGTGTGTCTCTCTAAATTAAAGTTAGCAGAAATTCTTTGTTCAAAATTTTTTCCCGAACTTTCTACTACTTTTCTCGTCGGCTCGGGCGCTATACGATCTGCTTTCCTTTCTCTGTGTTTTTCTTTCAATCCTTGATGATAGGGTTTCGGGGGAATGAGTTGCTCTGTTGACCTAGGACTGGGACACAAAGTAACTCATCTTCCCCGGCTCCCAAACTTTTATCTGCGTTATACCAAACTTTTCGAAATTCTTACATTTTACGTTTCTTCTGTCTTTTGAGTTTCCGAGGTCGTTACCTACGACTGGGTCGCCTTTGGGCACTCACACCGCTGCGTTCGTATTACATTTGAGGGCTCTCTGACATGTATCCTGTATTTTGTGAATCTGTTTATTTTGTTGTCCTTTCTGCATTGATTCTATACTGGTCTTGTTTTATCTACATTACTTTAATTTGTTTGGTGCTGGTTGCTGTCTACTGTACGGAACCCACACCCCCTTGTCGCGATGAGCGTGCCTCCCTCGACGGATGCTGTTTGGAGTCTGGGCAATCACATGGATACCGGTGCCCTCTAGTCGTTCTGGGTCTTGTCTGTGGCAGTCTGATGGGCTGGTGTTTGTGCCAGTTGGGCAGTGTGGCTGCTCAGCCCTGTCTGCCCGGACTGTACCGCCCAACCACTCTTTCTCATCATCTTGACTGTTTGTGCTGCTCAGTGATAGCCTATGGTGCTTACATTGGATTCTGTTTGGCCTATTGGATTTGTGGCCGCGGTTTGGCCTCTGATTGATTTGGTTGGGCTCCTACTGTGGCCCTTCAACCATCGAGCGGGGAGCCTGTTCTGCCGGCTCGCTATGATGGGTGGCTCTGTAACCTTTGACTTTTTGTGGCGGCATTACACCTTGCCTGCCTTTCAATTTCTGCATTGCTACCCGTTTGGGTTTGACTGTTCTCTGACAACTGGCTCTTTTCTTTGGTTCTGCCGTCGTCTCTCCATCTCTGTTCTGTTGGCGGGTTGTTCACCCGGTGACTTAGTTTGGGTCTGGCTGCTCCGCTTATGATGTCTTGGGTCCTACCCCCGGCACGCTCTGGACGTTTCGGTTCCTCCATTATGTTGTTTGTTGTGCTTTTTTCATTCCATTTTTTGTTGTGTCTGCTTGTGTATTTCAATAGAGGGGGGCTATGTGCTATACTGATCACGTGGGAGAGTTCCGTCTAATTTTTCTTTGATTCTTTCGTTAGGGTGCCCCTTATGTCCGTCAGGTAGCCATTTTGTGGTAGCTAAATTTTCTTCCTTTTCTGGCCATGTTTTGCCATTTATAAACTACTTGCCTTAAGGTGGTGGTATCGTTTACCGTATTTTAAAGGCTACCTTTGCAGCAACTAATCCCATTGACCTGAAATATCGCTTGATGACCTTACTCGTGTTCCCAATCATGCTGATAAAACTTGTAATCGTGTATACAAAAATTTTTATTTTCACCAAAATTCCATATTTGACGAAAAATGGTGATGAAAAGTTTTTCAATTTTTAGTAGTTTTCGAATTTTTTACGATAATTAACATAAGTAGACACAATCCAGACTAGAAACTGAAAAAATTTAAAAAAATCTAAATTTGTAAACGTTTTAAGCTCGAACCAGACTACTTTCGGTGAGCGAACAGCGTACAGCTATGTCTGCTGCGCAGAAAATCGAAATTTACAAGAAAATAAAGTTTTTCGTTTAATGTCACTCATTCATGCATATTTAATGGCGGTGGATAACTGGCAAATTAAAATAACCCATAATAGCAACATTCAGACATATTCTACGCCTGAAGACTGCGGGGGAAGTAAAATTACGAAGGGGAAAAGAAATAAAATAACGCTATTCCCCCCCACAACTTCCAAAGTGTCTGTAAACATATATGGAAATCAATAACTCCGCCCCACCCGTTTCCTTCCTCCCCCAACCAGTAATTTTCACTATTTTACGATAACAAAATCACCAACCCTTTTTGGTCACTGCTGCGCGTTTGTAATGGCAAGCCAGCACTTAGCTAAGCAGCAATTACGTTGACCATTAAATAGTGAAGGAAATTTATGTTTTAAACAAGGTTTTCTCACATTTCGAGCAATATTGTGTTTTCAAATTTGACGTACAAATTCACCAAAACCTATTGCAGGGTCATTTTTCCTAGTTTTCCGTTTGAGTCAAGAACAATTGAGATATCACTTGTTGAATTTTCAAAAATGGCATCAGTGTGCGTTTTTGGTAGTTTTCTTTCGACATGCTAAACAGTAACTAAAATGCTGAAAATGACCCTCGGTAAGACATTCCTGTCTTCGCATACGAAATTTTAGCTCTCTAACGTAATTTAGTCGTAAGTAATCCTTGTTCAAAACGTCATTTTAATTTTTCCAATTTGTGAGTTACCACCGAACCATGTAAGCTACATTTTTAGAGAATATGCAAGTTTTTGGTTATTTAATGCTTTAAAGAGGTCAAATATATAGTTTGCCATTACAACTTTTTCAGTCTACACCAGTGCGGTAAACGATACCACCACCTTAACATGTTTGCCTTTAATAACTTTTGTTTTTATTGATGTTTATGTCTTAATATTATCCTCTATGAATAGTAAACCGTCAGGGCTCTGTAGGCTTTCAATTTGGGGTCAGTGTGTGGGGTTTGTGATTGTTGGGATGGGTCCCTTACTCGGTAGTGTCCCCTTTGTATCTTGTTTTTTCTGTGCGGCCATGCTCGTGGGGGTCTATACGGGTGTTTGTAACCCTTTTTTGTCTCAAATTTGCGTAGTTGTTTCCAAAATCCGTAGGTAGTTCAGTCGTTTGTTTCGTCTGTTTGTGTCGTTTTTCCAGTCGTCTGGCAAAGTTGGTTTTGTGTCAAGTTTCTGTCACAGTCGACACAGTCTTACCCAGTCTAAGTCCGAAGTGTTAGTCCGGACTCGTCTGTGAGCCGCGTAGTTCGCAGGCCAATGGTGATCGTTTGGCTCCATTTTTACTTTAGCTAGTTTTAACACTACGTTTTGTCTTTAAAATTACTAATTGAGCGCTCAAAACTAATGTAACTCAGTTTTACCATTGTTTAACTTTCTGTGGCACCCGTATTGATCCCCGCGCGGGGGGCCGGCGGCGGAAAACAGGGGGTATTTTGTGGGATATTATCCATTCAGGATTGATTAACTGCGCAACAGCGCAGCACTAAAAATATAGTTGGCGCTATCTTTACGTTTGTATTGAAAAGCACATTCTATTTGATAAAACTAGCCAACTTTGAACAGTTTCGTCAATCCTTTATTCGAGAATGATAAAGGTGATTTCTTTTTGGAGATAGCTACGGCTTTAGCCTGCAGGCTATAAAAGTATTCGAAAGTGTAGGCTTGAGGAGTCAGTCGTGTGAGTTGCGTCGGTCAGTGGGTGTCGTGAGTGGGTAGTAAGTTGGTTGGGGACCGGTCCTGATTGTGTGTTGGGAGCAGGGTGAAACCCTCCCTTGCAGCTATTTGTAAGTCTATACAAGTATTTCTCCTGTTTCTCGTGGTTCTTATGATTTATGCCCTTTTTATTGTGAGTTATTTAAGTTGTTGTGTTTATTTAAGTAAAGTTTGTCCAGCGGTTATTTTATTAATAACTGTAGGAACGGTCGTTTAGGGCGCTCTTAGGTTTCACTATCTTAGTTTACTGTCGCATTCTCTCTCTCTCTCTCTCTCTCTCTCTCTCTCTCTCTCTCTCTTATATTCTGCTAAAACATAAACATAACACACTGAATACGTATCTGCAATCATTTATTGAAGTCCGACATAGTAGTTTATCACAGAGATACGCACTGTACTCTCACAACAGGCTAGGATTGGCTGAATCTGATAGGCTACTTCCAACCCCCCCCCACCAAACGGGGACCTCTTTCCAGCTACCCCCTCCACCAAACGGGGGGACATTCGCGTATTCTGGTCGGAACACCGTTACGCAATGCCAAGAAGAGGATCCCTCTAGTGGCTTACTCTTCTTCTAATACATAGTGCAATTATGCGCTCTTGCTGAAAGTTTACCCACCCTGATGGCTCCTTCAATGTGACTGACTTCAAATTCCGCCTCTGATCTTGCATCCACCAATAGGATATCCCGCTCTGGATTATTGAGCAACTCTGCAGCCTGTTCAGTACTGATAAAGTTAACATCTGGATAATTACTTATAGCTCTAAGAATAAAGGCTGACATTAATGTAGAAACGGCAACCATTTTTGTTTAGCACAAACTTAAATGTAGTGGGTAGCGAACTAAGAAGAGTTACGAAAAGTTGTGGAACAAATACAGACTTGTGAACTAGATTTGACATTATTTTTAGACATGTTTACAATTTTTCAGAAAATTTAGCCAATATAATGTATGCGGCAGACAGTTTTTTATTTAACCACAGTTTTTAGCGAACGTTTAATGTTATAAAATCAAGGTATAGAAATTACAGCATAAAATCTGGCATTGCTAAACAAGCTGATGTGCTACATTTGTGTGGATGTGGGGGTACGGGAAAATAGCATAATTTGTTTTCACATACGAATATGCTATTTTCTGAATTTTTAGAAAAATTTCAAAAATCTTCCAGTCGAGTCGAGGGTAGTACAACTAACCAAGAAGTTTTTTTGGAAAGGGTTTTGAAATAAACCAACAACTTAATACGCACTCGCTAAAGTTGAAGAGGAGCGTAAGTGTAATGTAGGTAGTAGTGGCAGCCGCTACTACTACCTCCCCTCCAGAAGTATTCTTAAATATTATTTTGGAGGTTTCCTAAAAAGCTTTCCAAATTCCTCTTCAAAGCCTTTAAATTAGTTATTTGCCTATTTACTAGAGTGTCTGGTTGTAGTATACATTTTCGGATGCGAGAATCTTTATGGTTGAAATTCTGCTAAAATCTGCAAACATTCATTTTCGCTTAATCACCGTAAAGATAACGCTACAGTGAAATAGTTTCCTTTCTGTTGTGGAGAAGATTGAGCACGGGAATTTACTTATATCAATTGGGATTACTTAACACCTTCCAACTTGACATCATGACTCATCTTTTGGTTAGTTGGGAAGTTTTGATTGTCAGGTGCGGTCGCTTCTACCAAATTGGACTCCGACTTTGGTACAAATTTTGGGGTTGCCCCTCTGTCTTTATCTGCCTTAGATTTTCTTTTAATGGGTTTTCTCGAATAATTCTCTCTTTCTAACTCAACTCACGCCTCCTCCCCCTCCTGTGCTCAATTTCCAATTTCCCCTACTTTCACCCCTTTCCCCACACATTCTTGCATTTTTGTGTCCCCTCCCTCGATCTTGTACATATTGGTAGATAGTAAGTTTATACTAATTTTTGTATTTCCTTTGTGGTTTTTACTGCCATAACCGTAACTTTCATTAAATATGCAATTGTCTAACGTTCTTTGCTTTAGTTTTAAGCTAAGCCAGCTATAATCTCTAGGTAAAGGCTCCGGGCTAGCCTGGGGTATTTCTGGGTGTGTCTTTTGGTCCAACCTCCCTCTTTCTGTTTAGGCGGCAGACAGTCCGGCGTCCCCCAAAATTATTATCCCCCACACCTGTCCGGGATCTAAAAGAGAGCTGCCTGGACTAAATCTCCTTAGCAGACAGGGCTTCTGTTACATTGTGCCAGTCCTAGTAGTGGAGGTAGTGCTGTGCTTCAACTCCCGGGATTCTCTATTACATAAGTCAATGCAATGAGTTGTTGATACTTTGCATGAAATGTCTGATTTGAGAAGAATGAACTAATTCCATTTTCATAAAATGTTTCTGAAATTTAGCAATCAAAATTCAAGCAACCATTTTTATGATTGTAGTGTCAAGACCTATTTCTTTTTGGCTTATTCCTGCTGCGCCTCAGCGCAGTAGGTCTCTTATGTTTGCTCGGACAACTGTTTTATCATGTGCCGCACGCTAAGCTATGATTTTGCATGATTGCAAGTAACATGTGCTTTAGGAAAGGATAAGCATAATTACTGTATACTTCATTGTTTACATTTTGAAAGACATGGAAACTGAAATCAGAAATCAAATTCGCACAGAACTGGTTTCATTGCTTAACTTCTGCTACATTTCATACACAAGTGGAATTCTTTTAGTGGAATTAAGCAACAAGACAGACAAGATTTGACGAATTATTTAGTTTTATTCGACTCACTCGACCGCCAATCAGATCAGTTGTTCATTCAGTTTCGGGTGGCTCGTCTTCCCGATTCGAGATCATCTGCGGCAGAAGCCATCCGCTGTCTCTCGTCAATGGGGAGAATCCAATTCGGATGGGAAGATGTATTTTCACTAGCTGCCTCCAGTTGTACGAGTACATACGCTGTATTCAACATGGTCAAAACGATGTTGCTCAGATTCTTCTTGATCCCAAGTATGCGGAAGATGCCAGTGCTATCCCTGGATTTCTTTCCGCGGAAACGAAAAGGTTGGATCCTTCTCTACCTAATTTTGTATATCAGCGTGAAAACCTGATTCGCTCTATTCTGGTCGAAAAGTTTTCTCAGCATCCACATCTCTTAGACATTCTCCGATCCACTGGATCGAAAACGATTGTGTGCTGCCATCTCAAAGATCGATGTCTTGGAATCGGATGCAGTCCTTCCGAATTTGATAACTTTCCACTGGATAAATGGGGCGACAATATTTATGGCCTGAGTCTCCAATCTCTTCGATCTCACCCCCACTGTTCTAGCGCGGTAGATCTGAATGAATGGATTTCTCGCCCTCTGTTCTCTTCAACGGATCCTAAGCGGACTTGCCTCCTGCTATCTGACTCTTTTTCACGACACATTTCGGAGATTGAGTCTGGCTCTGTAGTCTCAGTCTCTGGGTTGCGCATGCGATCAGTGCCCTTTGAAATTGAACATCGTAAAATCAGTGTATCCGATTATGATTTTGTTCTCCTTCATGTCGGTATCAACGATCGCGGAGGTACGGAAGACAGCTGGGATGACGATCTTGCCAAGCTACCTAGCGCTCTAAGGTTAGCCCGCCAAGTATACTGGTGTTCACCCGTTCCCCAGCCGTCTGATGTTAGCAGCATTAGATTTGAGAACTGGCAAAAGCATGCCTGCCGTCAAGTCCATTTCCAGTACATCGATCTGGCTGAACAACGGCCCAACCCATTCTTCCATGGCAGCAGCATTGCTCGGGATTTATATCATAGCAGCCCTGGTCGAGTCCAACATCTCAACTTTGATGGCACAAAGGTTCTGTTTAACCAGTGGGCCAAGGCTATCCCTAATTTAGCCAAATGTAAGCGATTCTATTCTGCTCTTTGGTATCGTCAGCGGGAAATTCCCGAATCGCCCGCCTGGAATATCCTGTTCGCTGCGTCTGTCGATTCAGCTGTGACTGAGCCTCCGGAACAAGTGATCGTCACTGCTCCGAGCCAGATGATTCAGGGTCCGAGTTCATTGCGTCAAGATCCACCTGATGCAACCTCGGTAGTTGGCAACACGTCTGGCCCTATCCTCTCCACCTTTGGCGCGTCTTTGCCACAACCTGTCCAGGTTCCGCAGCAGCCGATGCTCTCAACTGCAATCGTGCCACGCCCATCGCTGTGGCCCTTGACATCTCCCTGGCCGCCGAGTCAACCGTCGACAGCTTTGTGCATCCCAGCGACGCTGCAGTTGCCCGATGGTCAAGCCATCCCTATGGGTACGCTGTCATTCGGTTTCGGTAACATTTTCTGGCGAACTCACTAACTCGCAGGATGCTTCGTTTTTTACCCGCGGCGAATGTAACAACCCGGACTTTTGTCAATAATTGTTTTCAGTTTAATTAATTTTTATTAATTTTCATTATTTTGAGTACAGCCTAATGTCACGAGTTCAGCCTAGTTACGTATGTTTTGTCTAAAGCGTCGAGTGCAGAACAGCTTAAACTATCTTTCATAATTTTGTTTAGTCTAGTAAAATCTCTGATAGGAGCAAGTTGCGTTTCTCTTCGAAGTCAGCTACAAAAGTTTAATACTTTACTCAATATTCGAAGTGACGCATCAAGCCGTCGGATTGAAAGGATGAGGGGTTGGACTCCCTCTTATTGATTTTCGGATTCCATGAGAAATATATTCTAGTTTGACGGTGCAATGTTACGGTATTCACAGGAACATATGCGCAACTACAGTAATTACACATTCAATCAACAAAATTAATTTGAGCACTGCAACTTTTTGTTTTGGCAATTAGAAATTTAAGCCCAGAAAATATCCATTTCCATTTTGAATAAATAATATTTTGTACCATTCAAAATGATGACCTTCTGTTTTAATTTTCCTGATGTGTTTACAAAATGAACCTAAATAGACTTATTTTGTCTAGATAATTTCTTTTGGACAAGCAAAAAAGATAGCAGTTGTTCCCAACGACAAAAATAAAATGCCATCCAAGCTCAGTTCCAACATAACCTTTGGAATTGTTTCCAGCCACGTAGATTCCTGTATTTTTCCGAAGCTGAATCAAACCGTCAAATGCTTGATTCGATTGTTGTGTCTTCGATTTAATCTTCATCCAAACATTGCCGTCTATAGCAACTTCAATGAACTTAATAAAGAGTTTCCAGGCACTGTAGACACAACTGGTTACACATATCATGCTTTTTATCGTGAATTGCTGTCACAAACCATGCCTTACTTTAGCGACTTGATGTTTAAATGCTATACCCTGAAACATTCTAGTCAAAGCATAGATATTAAAATTTTACAAGGTTGGACTTTGTGGTCTTTATTTAAGTTGGTTCCTGTAGTGACAGCTATAATAGTTTACACAGTCGTGTGGACCAGTCAAGCCTGTTATAGTGTTAAAAACAGTATCTTCACGATCTGAGCTACAATATATTGAAAATTGAAAATTATGTTGGCTTATGTCGATCTGGGCAAAGGTTTTCTTCTATTTAAAGGATTAACTTAATGACTGTCCAATTGAAATCAGCAGGGGTCAATTTCTTTCCAGTTCTACCAATAGTCCAGTTTAACTCTGATGCACTGCACAAAAATAAAAGAGGGGGTGAATGTTAAAAGAAAGCTTCTTTATATCTACGAATTAAAGTTAAAAATATTAAGAATCAAATTATTAATTACCAAAAATACTGTTAAAATAATTTGTTAAAAACTAACATTTCAATCGCTTAGCTATATTTAGCTATATAGCTTAGCTTACCATTAAATATTTGTATTCATGTTAATGTTTGGAGTTGCAAAATTTGAAAGCTGTTTGAAGTCAATTAGTTTTTTCACCGAATTCTTAAATTGATTACACGTTTTTTAATTTTTGAATATTTAAGGAGCTAAAATACAACATTGCAACAAATTATTTTAACAGCATTTTTGGTAGTTAATAGTTTGATTCTTAATAATGTTAACTTTAGTTCGTAGATATAAAGAAACTTTCTTTTAACATTCACCCCCTCTTTATTTTTGTCCAGTGCATCAGAGTTAAACTGGACTATTAATAGAACTAGAAAGAAATTGACCCCTGCTGATTTCAAGTGGACAGAGTCATTACGTTAATCCTTTAAATAGAAGAAAACCTTTGCCCCTACTCAGATCGACATAAGCCTTATGCAGTGCTACGGGTCAGATTAAACGAGTAAACTTTGTATTATTTTAGGCTCCAAAAGCTTGCACTGGTAAGCACTGGTTTTAGACTGAAAGTTGGAAAGGCTGAGAGAGTACCGGGGTCGGTTGGTACCCTGTTCTCAGCAACACACTCTCTAATTTCAAAGCACTAACAGCAGTAGCGAACAGGCGAGACGACTCGGTCGACTCTTAGATCCTTCGGACTAAGTAGCCTGGTTTTGGTCTACCCAATCCGGGATTTGTCCGCGTTAGGTCGTGAGTTCGAATCCTCTAAGCTCCGTTTCCGTCTAAGGCCAATACAGGTCTAGTGAACAGCTGTCGTGTTCAACAGACGCCCACAAGTCAGTACCTTCTGGAATCAGGCAGAAGATCAACACCTCTTGCTCAGTACAACTGTCACACTTCCAGGGGAAATGTTTAGGCACAAAGTCTTCAGTGCCTGGGATTGCCTCATAAGCTTCCTCAACTATCTGATCTACGTTCCAGGGACGCAGACAACCGCAAACTACAATGGGATGAATTAAACTAAGCGTCTCCTCGCTCTGATGCTGGAATGCCTCGAGATAGAGCACTACAATCACCAAAAAATACAATTACTCCTGATACAGTCGGAAACAGATAAATTGGTACACTTACGCACACAGAATACACAGCTGACCACTATAACCCTTAGGCTCGTACCTAATTAATGAACCTAATTATTTTAAGTTAGACCTAGCAGAAATCCTAGTCCTAACCAGCAGTCTGATATTCACAAGTTATCCCAAGAACTTCTGCTTGACGAGTTTACCCTACAAACTTTAAGTTAGAACCTGAAACCTACAAAATTTCGAATGAATTAGTTATATATCGCTCGACTGGTACAGTTTCTGAACGCTAGATCACTATATTCCGTTTCCTAACTACAAGGTATCGAGGGGGTCCGCCTATATGCTTGAAGTGACCTATGTGCTTTTATTTTAACTGAAACAATCAATATTGCGCGGATTTCCACCCTTTTCCCGGGCACTAGATATTAGTCCTGACTACCCGCTCGGCAGATAACCAGAAGCTAATATCCTACTTCCTGCCTAAGGAAGCGGCCAATGGTCAATTCGCACGTTTTTAGAAGTTTACGCGGATTCTGGATCTCCCCAAAAGTTTCAGTCAATTAAGACAATTTTTAGCAAGCACAATGAAAATAGCACGAGAAACAAAGATTGAAGCAGTACATGATATTCAAAAGTTCAAAAGGTTTTAGATCGGTCTTCTCAATCAAGTTTATGGGTCCCCAACTCCAAACCACAACCGAAAGTTTGAAGCCTTACAACAGGCGCTCAAAGCCGATAGGCGGCGGAAAGTTCGCTAAGGACAGCTGTAGATGGCAGATCAGTCGTCTGGTCAAGGGAGCAAGCCTCAACCAGGGGGAGTAGCAGTACACGGCAATGATATCAGATAAGTAGCAAATGGGTGTCGGACAAATCACCCTTAGTAGACAGAGAAAGATCCCAAGGGTGTCGGACAAATCACCCTGACTGCAGCAGATGTGTGTGCACTCTACCCTGCCCCTGGCAGACTGTTTATCCCGATTATACAAGAGCAGCAGGAAGATAGATAGGGAGGTAAAGATTCCGGGGGATCCGCGTGGGAACTCACACCGGTGAGAGCAAGAGACAGAGAGAGAGAGAGAGGTCCAAGGGAACCAACTGGGGACAACTGAGCAGCCGTCGGAGATGGGAGATCCACGGGAAAGCAGCAGGGATCAGCAGGACAGGCAGCGAATCACTGGCAGGCAGGCCAGACAGAGTGACTAGGATCCAGGAAGGCAAGGCAGGGCTTGAGCGCAACCTGAATCAAATGGGTTAAAACCGTTAGGATCTTTCAGAGAAAGATCCTAACACGATATTTCCGGGGTCCAGGAATGATCCCTAAGAAGCTGAGATGGAAAGTTTGAAAGGTGAGTGAAATTGCAATATGTCTCGTAATGTCGTGTAATATGTCTTTTCGCGAACTTCCAAAATTCAAGCAGTACAAGTTTTTTGGGGTCATTCATTTCATTCCCCAAGCAGAAAACCAACCGCTTAAAACTCGGGTAGGCTGCAATAAAAATGAATATTTTGTCATGTGGATTTGTCCAAATAAAAGGTCATATTTGTATCTCAATCCAAATCGGCCGGCGTGCCAACCAATGAACGCAATTTAGGACACGACATGACTAAAAAACGACGTCTTTGAACAACCTATCCGAGTAATAAGCGGCTTTCACAATAAACCAAAAAAAGCTAAATATGTGATGAATAGTTTCGGTTTCTTATGAAGTTTCGATCCTGGATTCTGCTGGAAAACGGAATGGAATTTATGGAATCGTAATCACGACAATTTCGGCAATCATTCGTCTGATTGGCCGAAATTGTCCTCCGCGCAAAAAGGCGCGCACTAAATGATTCTGATTGGGTCAAATTAGTTGTAATCATAACGTGATTTTTGGCGGGCTCTGAAGTGTTTACACAAGCGGGGAAAGGGCAATTAAACTAATCCCTTTCCCCTATTGCAAAATTAATGGAAAGATTTAGGAAAAATAACATCAAAACAGACGCACTCAGGCGAGAAATTGACACTACGTCAATTTCTCGCTTAAAGAGAAAAAACAAGACATTACACCACTAAAACCTGGACCAGAGGGTCCCCTTAACTAAGACCTATTAGACTGCTGATTAGGTAGGTAAAATTAACTAATTATTAGTAGGTACGAGCCTTTCACAGAATACAAAATACAATACACAATACAAAACACAATAACTTAGCTAAGACATGAATTAAAATTAAAACTTTTTTCAGTTCCCCTCTTCTTTCTTTTGCCTTCGAGTCTCAGCCGAGCTGGACTCAAAGAGCGGAAAGTTTGTACCGTTACAAAAGAATTCACATCTGTTACTCGAAATTGGTAATAAGGGAAGACATAAAAGTCTTCCCTTAAGGGGGGGGGGGGCGACTAAAATGGGGGTGCCCCGAATTTGTCCGATTGGCCTAATTTTTGGCGAAGATTTAGAGCATGGGTGGGGTCAAAAAAATACCGGATACTCAGATCTCAGCTGCCTTCCAGTCATGTGCAGCCGTCGCGTTTATGTGCCCGACCCCCACTTTTTCACAACTACCAACATAATAAATTAAAAATTTCTGCTGGCTGCAAACCCCTAGCTGCAAGGTTGCCATTCACCAGTGTAATTTGGCACATGTGCCCCTATCCGCAGAAAAATACTAGAAGTCTGTTTCTTATCTGCGTCTAAGGGAATTACTCTTCAAAGTTGAAGTTTCGGCAAAAATTTAAAAATTTTTATCTAACGAAAGGAATATTTTATTACTGGTGCGAGCTATAAGGCTGTAATTTGGCATATACGGAGGCCCTATAAGAGTACTCATTTGTGCCAAATGGCAGGAAATTCTGCAGCGTGAAAAAATTTTTATGTTAACTTTAATCTTCAAAAATTGCCGAAACCGCCATTTTCAGTCTGTCGGATCCTGTGTAGATGCTTTCTGCAGCCATAGAAGTCTCAAACCTTCACTAATCAAGCTGAAATCGTTTGTGGGCGTGTTTTCGACCACGCTGAGTTCAAATATTTCAAAAAATTTTAATTTCGAAAAATTTGAATTTTTCGATTTCTGGGGTACCATTGCCCAAAAAAGGCGATTTTGGCAATTTTTGAAGATTAAAGCTGGCATAAATATTTTTTCACGCGGCAGAATTTCTTGCCATTTCGCACAAATGAGTACTCTTATAGGGCCTCCTTTTATGCCAAATTACAGCCTTATAGCTCGCACCAGTAATAAAATATTCCTTTCGTTAGCCAAAAATTTTAAAATTTTTGACGAAACTTCAACTTTGAAGAGTAATTCCCTTAGATGCAGATAAGATAGAGACGTCTAGTATTTTTCTGCAGATAGGGGCACATGTGCCAAATCAAATTGGCAAATGGCAACCTTGGAGCTAGGGTCTTGCAGCCAGCAGAAATTTTTAATTAATTATGTTGGTAGTTGCGAAAAAGGGGGGGTCGGGCACATAAACGCAACGCCTGCGCATTGCTGGAAGGCAGCTAAGAACCAACGACCAAGTATTTTCTTGACCACACCCATGCTCTATAACTTCGCCAAAAAGTAGGCCAATCGGACAAAGTCGGGGCAAAAGTTTAGTCGCCCCCCCCTTAAATTACAAAACCAAAACCTGCGAAAGAGAAAAGTTTAAAAGAATTCCACACTAGCTAAGCAAAAACTAGTTAAGTTCAGTGAAAGGGCAAGCCGAGCTTCCCTTTTGCTTTAAAACCAATAAAAACCAAATTAATTAAACTTTAAACTTAATTCACTTAACTTTCATTAATTAATTAGCTAGAATATGGATTAACTTAATTAAACATAAACTTTAGTTAAGCTTAAAATGAAGTTTAAACTATTAATGATCACAATACTTGAGGGACGAGCCGAGCTCTCCCGATTAGGTCGGAAAATCGAGTCTACTGCAAAATCGAACCACAGAAGCACCAATTATTTTGGGCTTATTTTAAAGAGGAAGACCTGCTGAGTTTATTTATAAAAGTTTTAACCTAATTATTGATGTTAATGAACGTGCAACTTTAATTAGAAACATTGTGACCACCCAAATCTGGAGGCCAACTTGAACTTCAGTATGTGGCTTATAAATCAGCTTGTAAATGAAAACGAACCACAGAAAGGGTAAATATTTTTGGATATTCTGAAAGAGCAAAGCTTGCTGGTTTTAATGATAAAAAAATTATACTAATTAGTGATATTAATTAATGAGTAGTAATTAATTAATGATATTAATTAGGCAAAAACCATTGATATGGTCGAAACTTGAAAGTAACTTTGCAATCTCCGTATGAAGTTTGAAAATGGCTTGTAAAATTAATACGAACCACAGAATAGATTGTTTTTCTTTTATAAATCGTATGAGCAGGCCTTAATCTATCCAAATATAATGAACTTTGATTGCATTTCGACGTACAGTGAGCGAACACTGGCCTTTTTTCCTGACCATGTTGGGTTGTTTTGGCCATAATAGCAGAATGCCTTTAATTAACTTAAATTAATGAGTGGACCGTGCTCTGCACTAATCATTGACAGTCGTTCTACACCTGCCAATCCGCCTGGGGAGCGGCACCCAACGGGCCTCTACCTAGCTGTCCCGCAACAGCATAATTAGTAAAAGTTAACTGCCAGCTCGAAACAACCCAACTTGAGCTTGAAACTTCATTCCTATTAATTTTCCCAATTAATTCATGTCTTAACTATGGCAATAATTAAAGATACAAAGACAGTGGCAATCAGACACATTCATTCCATAAATTCCATTCCGTTTTCCAGCAGAATCCAGGATCGAAGCTTCATAAGAAACCGAAACTATTCATCACATATTTAACTTTTTTTGGTTTATTGTGAAAGCCGCTTATTACTCGGATAGGTTGTTCAAAGACGTCGTTTTTTAGTCATGTCGTGTCCTAAATTGCGTTCATTGGTTGGCACGCCGGCCGATTTGGATTGAGATACAAATATGACCTTTTATTTGGACAAATCCACATGACAAAGTATTCATTTTTATTACAGCCTACCCGAGTTTTAAGCGGTTGGTTTTCTGCTTGGGGAATGAAATGAATAACCCCAAAAAACTTGTACTGCTTGAATTTTGGAAGTTCGCGAAAAGACATATTACAGACGAAACATAGTTTATACTGCGAAATTGTAGACATTCACACTATCAGTCGTCCGACAAGAGTACATTTCATATGACATACGAAATTATTCTATACAAGAGACAAAGTTTTATACAAACTGACAAGGGTACTTGAAAAGCAAACTTTTTAGGGGAATCTGGCTAGTTCAAAGGTTATCAAATTAGCCAACTACTGGGCATGCGAATTACAGATGAAAACCGGTCAATACTGATTGTTTCTTAGATTCCAGTGCGTTTAATGCGTGTGCGACTAATTGGAGGTCTGTTGCCAGCGCCTCCACCCAAACTATACTCACGGAGAAGTTATACTTTGCGAACAGTATCCAGCAGAATTCTTTCAAAATCTCTTATGGCAAACTTCTAGCAAACTCTAGTTATCAGCTGGGAACAACACTGTATGAGATGGGGATGTTTAAATCCCGATCGGGGAATTTCTCGTCCCGATTCCTCATAATACCTGCATTATTAACAACAATACTAACACTAATGAGATGGGGATGTCTAAATCCCGATCGGGGAATTTCTCGTCCCGATTCCTCATAATACCTACACATTACAAACTAAATAACCAAAATGAGATGGGGATGTTTAAATCCCGATCGGGGAATGTCTCGTCCCGATTCCTCATATACCAAACATTACAAACCAAATGCACAAAATGAGATGGGGATGTCTAAATCCCGATCGGGGAATTTCTCGTCCCGATTCCTCATATACTTCAAACATAACAAAAACACAGTGGGGCGTTCAGCCCCCCGGGGCATTAAGCCCTCCTAACAAAAATACTGCAGGGCATTCAGCCCACCAATTACACATATCAGTTCCCAACCACAACTTTGCCAAACGTATCAGAATATAGTGATCAAAATTTACAACTACTAAACTTTGCTAGAACTTCATCCTAAACTAACCTAACTATTTTAACTGACTGGATACTGAACTGTCACTAAAACACATTTATTGTTCGCAAGCACACATACAGTAAAAATTCAACTGAGCACTGAGGCTGAAATTGTTCAAATGAAATTGTTCTGATGAAATTGTTCAGACAAAAGTAATTGCAAAAAATTCTAGGCCAAAATTGTCACTGTTCTGTTCCGAATGATCACGATTTTACTGTTCCATTGGCTGCTCAAGACGGCTTCCGATCAAACCGGAACTAGATCCAGTTCCTTCCATCCCTCCCTGGTTTAAAGGGGTTGGATTTCCGCTATGGGTGGGAAAATCCGGGGATGCCAGATAGAGAAGCTGACGGGCCCGGACGGACCGGGCCTGGTTCTCTCCGGTAACGATGAACTCTGGGGCCTTCGCAGGCACCATATCCAGCAGCTGCTGGCGCATCAGATCAAAAGCCACACGAAGACGGAAATTAGCCACGGCAACATCAGAGGCACCGTCGGCGATCATTTCTCCCAGATCTAAGATCCGTGCGGTCTTAGTAGCCTTGTTATCAGATGGATCCACAGGATTGGCCTTCAGAAACAGCAAGGCCCGACCAAGCTCCGACGGAACGTGTAGACGCTCATCCAAAGTGGTCGTACCGTTGATCCGGTTGCCATACTGAGGAATTCGAAAAATCCGGGGCTCGATTCGGCCTTCCATCTGAATGAGGGCATCGCGGACGCGATTCTGCGGAGACGGAGGCAACAGCGGAAGCTGATAGATCTGCGGTGGCAGTTGTTGCACAAAGACTGTTCCGTCACGAGAAACCGAAGAATTTGGAGGAAGTGGAGGAGGTGGACCCGGAGGGGACCGAGGCTGGAACGGAGGTCCAGCAGGGCCATTTCCCCTGGGTTGGTATTCAAAAGGGTCATTCACCTGAATGACATTGGGTCTAACTGGAGCCACATTAGGCGGCGGAGCCCGGGGGACCGGTGAGGTCCCAAATCCAGATCTGCGCCAAGGGGCATGCTGATCCGGACCAGGCATCTCAACAGGCGCAGCAGTCCCAGGAAAGCAGGGTCCCAAATTCTGAGCCGAACCAGGCAGCGGGTTAGGCTGCAGAAACTGATAAGGCCGAGGGACCGCAGCAGGGGCCGCACCCGCCATGTTAACCACAAAACCAGGCAAGGAGTCGAGGGTTGGGGGGGGCTGTAGCGATCGAATTTTTCTTCCAAGGGGTCATAGTTGAAGCTGCTAGTAGAGGCCGAGGAAGAGGAATCCTCGTACTCGGTTCCGCGGTAAATCGACCGATTATTCATCTGAAACCAAGGATTCGAAGGTTACACACGCACAACAGTGCTTCGGCGCTGTCAGGTGCGTCCAAGCCAGCTCGGCGGTACTCAGCGTCCAAAGGTGCCTCGGGCGTTCCTTTGGGTGTGATTTCAGAAACTAAACCGGTGAATCGTGATCATTCGTACATATAAAGTTGCTAACCCCAAAGTTTGAAAAGTTGAAATTTATGAAAAAACCTAATACTGAATTCGCAGATCGAACATTCTAATTAACAGAATTTGGCACTAAACGAGAATTTTAGCTCTTTCACAATAGATGAACAACTACTCAAGGCTCCATGGTGAGCAGAGTTGAACAACCAAAAGATTGAAAGAAACGGAGAACTTGAAAACATGAGGAATTTGCTTGAACCTTGAACTAGCTAATAAAATCGCTTATACCATGAACTTGGTTTCAAATTTAAAGTAAGATAGCGAAAAAAGGAACCACAGACTTGACATAAACTTTTTCAAAATTGCATCTAGAAACCTATGACTAATCATTTCCAGTTAGACTTGTTATGCAACGAACCACAGACTCAGCATATATTAGCTTAGATTAGACACTTAAGTCTCCGAACTACAAATTGCAAACCAAACCTAACTAAAACTAGATGCAGATCGAGCCTAACTACTGAAAGACCTATTATGAAAAACGAAACTGTACACAGATGGGATTTAATGAATTACTCAGAAACTGTCGTACCCTGTCAGTACACACATACATAATTATTACAGTCAGTCCAGTCCACTGGCCACTACAAGTAGATACCATTACTAAGTAAAAACAGTCGAAAATAGCTCTGTACAATTAGTGAAATGTCGAAAATATTACAATTAAGTGCACCTTTTCAGGCCAGAAACATGATACTACGATGCTGACGAAACATGAAGAAATACACAAGAACAGATGGATTTTTTTGTATTTTTGTATTATTTGATTTTTTTTGTATTTTTAGTAAATTATGTGATTTTTTGTATTTTATTATAGCGCGACAAAAACAGAATTTGACCCACAGACTGCTGGTTACTGAATTCACAAAATGAGTATTACTAAGGAAAGAACTAGTAAAAGTCTGAGAATGAGTAAAAATCAGAGTCTTATAGTTCAATAGGGATGACTTCTTCTCTGCTGACGACGCTGACGACGGTTCAGACGAGTGAATCCGCCGCGAGATTGGGAACAGTTACAGCCAGGGCAATGAGGAGGTGGACGAGGAGGGCTGTCGTTGATCATCCGAACGGGCTGACGATCCCGTGGCAAAACGTAGACAGCATGATTCTGAGAGGGACGTTTGGCCCGGTATTCCTGGAAAGAATACTCATTGGGCCCCAGAAGGGTATTCCTCCAATCATCCAATTGGGCAGTGGAGATGTCTCCTTGAGTGTAGGCTCCGATCCGGCGTGGATAGAACCGAATTCCTTCACTGGTGATGGTATAGCCGGTCCATTCCGAAGCCGCTCGAGGGGGGACTTCCAGAAGAAATCGTCGAGGATCCCCAGGCACCGTGACCTGGAGCCATGGAGGGCAGGCCAAGATTGAGGACAGGTTTCGGTCTTTTTTGCAAAGGCACATGATGTCCCAAAAGCCGATCAAATCGAATCATTTCAATCTTGATGCTGTTATTGCATCCGGCAGGGAAGGTAGCAGCGGTGAACTCTGGAAACAGAATGATGTGTTGAACCATTGGAGATCTGATTCCAAGCGCCACACGTAGACAGGTAGATGGAGTCGGATTTTCCACCTTGATGACATGAACTGGCCATTGGGTGTATTCCCAAGGAACACACTCCACCAATCGGTCACACAAAGGCCCACCGATGATCACCGTTTGAGAATCTGCAGTCGGGGTACAGTTCGAGAGTCCAAAGAACGCCCGATACCATTCCAACAGTTGTCCCAAAATGTTCAAAGGTTCCTCGGCCGTGAGGTGAAGATCCATGAGGGCACGTCGAAGCTTCGGGTGACGAGCTCTGACATCCTGCAAATCCTTTCCAAATCCCCAGAATTTACCCGTGGTGGCTTTGATCAACTGAGTGTCCTTCGTTCCCATCAGCTGCTCTTGAAAATAGGGCAACTGATACTTAGCATACAGTATAGATGCCATGATGAAGAATTTTAAGAGCCGGACGTCTTTAGGGTTGGACAGGAGACCAGATGGATCCAGCTTCTTACTTTCGGCCTTGACTTCACGAGGGTCCATGATATCCAGATCCCACATGGTTTTGGCCAAGGCAAATTGTCCATACATTTCAGCTTGAGCAGCTTGATACGCAGTTTCAGCCGTCCAAACTCGTCGGTCCAAATAGACGAATAATCGGGGTTCCTGGATGTCCTGAGGGGCCTTGGCAAAGTTACTGAGGGCGCCAGCGGCCGAAAAAGACTTAAAGTAGGTCTGACGCCGCGAATTGTCTATCTTGTACGGGAGTCTGAGGAAGGGGATCTGACGGAGGGTAGCAGGTGCCTGATCCATAGTGAAATTACCTAAAGCAACGGAGAACATTAGAACATGGAATTGGCATTTTGGAATAATCACAACTGCTTATCGAAGCGTGTGCGTCTGCGTTCGCTCGGCGCTCGCAGGAATAAAACCTTTTGCAGGTCACCAATTCCCAAGTTCTCCGTCACTTGCCTAAGTTGATCAGACAGCGCTGCGTAAGCCTAGGGGTAACGGTAAAAATGAAGATGTAGATGAAGAAGAAGCCTAATAGAGAAAATCTGCGGATCTTGGCACAAACGAATCAAAACAAATATCCTATACAGAAGACGAACTTAATGAGCAAATTGCTATACAATTGATGAGACTAATTAAGCTATACAAGTGGCCAGATGAACGGACAAAAACATAGATCAGAAAATATCAAAGTTCGCAAGATGGGTCACTGGAAATTAGTAAACACTGATAACCGTAAGATTTCCTTAGTTATTTTGCTGCTTTTTTGGATACCCTTCACTGGGCGTAAAGTAACTTTTCCACACGTGCTTTCTAACGAAACTATAATCAACAAAACTTTACATAAATTTTCACAAAATATTAGTTAAACTCAAAAGCCTGCTTTTAGCATAACAACAGCAAATGAACCAAAAATAAAACAACCTTCAAATGAATCCAACAAAATATCACTAAATCATATCCAAAACCAAATCAAAAATAGCTGGGCGGGGTCCCGCAGGATTGCCCTGTCTTACCCAGAACTGCAAATCAAATCATAACTCAAAAAGGAATTGTGGGTATTTGCAAACACATTTTGCCTACTGCAAGGCCAATTCGTACAATTAACAAAAAGTAACAAAAAGTAGAGACTGTCACCAATCTCCTTGACGACAAGGGGGACTGTTAAACGTAAAACAGCGGGCTGTAATAAAACAAGGGTTCGTAAATACCTATATAGGTTTTTGACTAATAAACTTCGTAAACTTAAAACGAAACAGCTTAGTTGCAACTTATTAGTTGCTCAGAATTAAGTGAAAACATTGTACTTAAGTGATTTGAACTTGAAGAACATGAATCGCACAGTAGGATTAAAATCAATTATAACTATAAATCCGACCACAGAAGACCCCAAACTTTTGAGACATGTGAGTTGCATAATAACGACAAAAACACAAGAGAACCCTTTTGTATCTCTACCTAATTTGTACAATTAATGTCAGTCCAAAATCCAACTAGTGTTTGCCCTTTCGCCGGCTTCGAGTGACCGGTCGCAAGGCAGCAGCGTACGATTGTATAACTTCCGGGTGCGTCTGGTGAAAGGGTTTCACAGCACCGCGGGCTACATCCAACACATACATATAGTGGTTTCTATCCACATGCCAAATATAAATCGTACGCTGATCATGATCTGGTTCAATTCCGATAAACGTAGGTCGAAACTCTTGCCAAACCCAATAGTTATCTTCCCTTGGGTTGGTATACGTGGAAATAATGGTGTTCAGAGCAGCAGCAGCGATATGTATCTCAAGCTCAGTGGCATATGTCCCATCCTTGGTGATGGTCTCGATATCATAGGGTTTGTCAGGCCCATGATAATCATTAACCTTCTGACGAATTCTGGGATCACTCTCTACATACCTAGCCATAAACTCTCTGACCTTATTATAGTCATGTTCGGTGTTAAATAAAACGTGTGCAATCACCCGGTAGAAGCAGTTTCCGTCACCTACCACGTCTTGTACAACAGTAGGATAAGTTAGCACGTTTTCTGTGCCCCAATCAGCCAGGTGCTGATGATGCCCAATGTAAGGGTCATCCCATCTCTGGGACTGCACAATTAACCATTCATTATCTACTGGCACCCACATACGACTGACTACTGCTTCTGCAATGAGTTCGACGTCTTCGTCGACGTGCGCGTCGGGAATTTCATCGACAAGCGCATCCGGGAACTCGTCGACGGCCCTGTACAAATCCGGAGTCCGTGCTCCTCTAAATCAGAATCTAACTGATCCCATTCCACTTCTACATTAGGGTCAGCATCAAGTCCTTCAACTAAGTAATCATTCGGTACGGTAGGTAACACATGAGGAGTTCTAGCTGGCTTTAATCGCCGGAAATTAACTGCATGAACTCTCGCCCTTCGGTCATTCGCTAGTCGAACATGTGCCACAGGCGGCCTAACGGAAACTATTCTGTATGGGCCTGTATAAGGCGGAATTAGCTTATGACTTATCCTATCTTTAGCCCTCTGTGGCGTCTGAACCATAACTAAATCACCTTCCAAAAATGCTAGTTGCCTAATTCCCCTATTATAATTTCTTTCCTGGGCTGTTTGGGCAGCCTGTATGTGATCTCTGGCCAGTCTCCAGGCCTTACGAAGACCCTCGGAAACCTGAACGACATAGTCTGGAACCCTATGATAACTACCTGGTTGAACAAGCTTATAGCTGTTAGGCAAGGTGGGATCCCATCCATGAGACAGATAGAATGGCGTGTCGCCCGTGGAGGCATGTACACTCGTATTGTACGCAAAGGTGCAATACGGAACCATTCGATCCCAGTCAATATGCTCTTCTACAGCCGTGGCCAACATATGTTTCAATGTCCTATGCCAACGCTCAACCTGGCCGTTACTAGAAGGGTTGTACTTAGTCGTTTCCACCTTCTTAACATCCGCCAATTGACAAATTGCTTTGTTCAAAGCAGAAACAAACTGTGGACCCTGATCACTAACAAGCTTCCGTGGAGCCCCAAATTTTAACAAAACATGTTCCACGAATGTGAAAGCTGTAACTAAAGCGGAAGCGACTCGAACTGGAACTGCAATAACATACTTGGAAAATGCATCTATGAACGTAATTATGTATCTATGACCATGAACCGAAGGACGACGAAGATCCATGATATCAACATGTACTCGATCGAAAGGCTCCGTAGGCGGAATTGTATGCAAATGAGTGTTCTTCTTCCTCTGTGGCTTCTTGTGGGCCATGCAAAGTCGACAAGAAGCTACCCAATCTCGAACTGTTGCGTAACATTGAGGCCACCAATAATTATTGAGAACCCTAGCATGCGTACGGGCAACACCTAAATGACCTGCTAATGGGCTATCATGAGCCGCTAAAAGAACATGACTTCGCAACTGAAGAGGAACTGCCAACTGTCTTCTAGTTTCGTCTCGAGCCTTTCATTCATTCATTCATTTATTGTTTACCAGCCAACGAAAACATTAGTATATAAGCAAGAGTACAAGAAACTAATCAATTGACTTATGTTAAGTTTGAAATAAACCAGAAAACAGACATTTACAGAACCATCCATTTCACTGGGGATGAAGGCTAGCAGGAAACGGGTTGGCCCGAGCGTCGACTACTGATACCCGTCCCCCTGGACCAGTGTGAAATTCAATATCAGCGAGACGACTCTTGAAAGCATACATTGTTGTAGAAAATACAATATCTTCGGGCAAAGAATTGCAATATTTCACGATTCTTTCAGAAAAGAAATTTTTTCTTATGTCTACACGCGAATAATTAGTCACTAATTTCAAGCCGTGGCCTCTTGTGTAGTCAGAGACATTAAAACTGTAGAATTGACCATAATTAACATCAACTAAGCCATTCAGTATTTTATATGTCATAACCAAATCCTTATTTAATCTTCTTCTTTCTAGTGTTTGTAGTTTTAAAAGATTCAAGCGCTGCTTGTAACTATAACGCGAAAACCCTGGAATTCGGCGAGTAAAATATTTCTGAACTTTTTCTAACATTGCACTATCTTTAATTAAATAAGGATTCCATACCTCACTAGCGTATTCAAGTTTGGGACGTACATAAACAACATACATTTGAGTTAAAAAAGAAGCAGAAGTAGACATAAAGTTTCTGAATATAAGATTAATTAATGAATAACCAGTTTTTGCCAGATTAGAGCAATGTACAGAAGATTTTAAGTTAGCAGAAATCGTAACACCTAAATCTTTAATGTCATCTGTTTCAGTTATTTCAACATCTTCGAAATAATACTTGTGCATAGGATTGTTAAAACCGAGATGCAAAATGTTACATTTTTGAAAGGCGATTTTAAGCTGATTTCGATTTGCCCATTCACTAACATTATCAATATCTAACTGTATCAGATTGCAAGCTAATGGATCAGAAGAACCTAGGTAAAACTTTGTGTCATCAGCATAAGTTTTTGCAGACATACATAATAAGCATTCTTCTAAATCATTCATAAAAATTGTAAACAGTCTCGGACCGAGCACACTGCCTTGCGGTACTCCAGATACTACAGATTTTATACCAGACGAAGTATTACCAACTTGAACAAACTGTGTTCTTTCCTTATACAACCTATACAAAATATCATCCTCAAGGAAGAAATCCTGTGCCGTAGCCACGACCTTAACTGCACGCGTAAAATTCGGAGGGAGAATATCGTTTTCAAGATAATCTCTAATAGACGAAAAGAAAGGATCAGCTCTTTGCTGTTCAACAAGATGCTCCCAGATGGTGTTAGTCAAATATAAGGGCTCCTCTATAGGCAAATCCGAAGTTGGATCCTGTGGCACCTCAGCCGGCTTGTTCTGATCCTCTGCCGCCTCTGCTGAAGGTTTCCAGAGAGATGAACCCCAACTACCTGTGGAAACAGTGGCAGCTACCGAAGCGTCATCATGATCCGCGGAATCCCTAAGTTCTGCCTCAACATGTGGCACATCCTTTAACACGTCTAGCTCCTGCTCTTTCAAGTCCAAATCTAAAAGTTCACCTTCAGCTGGCACATCAACAGCTAACATAGACCCTGGTCCTGGTGCCATTACACCCTCGGCGGCCGCTTCTGCCTCCGCCTGATTAACCTCATGCAAGTTAACCTCGTGCATTTGTGCAACAACCTCATCTAAACTATGCTGTGCCTGTTGAGCTTGCTGAGCTCGGCGTGCTGAACGACGGACTGCATAAACCTGAGGAACTGAGTACGAAGCTTTCAACAGAACCATGTTTACAACACCTACAAGCTGATCTGCGATCTCAGGGGTCACGGGAGGCGTGACAACCCGAGCATTCAGAGCTGAAACGGGCTTCGGCCCAGCAATGTCCTTGAAATACGGATTCCTAGACAGTCCATCTGCATTGCGGTAGGCTTTCCCTGGCCTGTGCTTAATGTCAAATGTGTACTCACTGAGTTCCACTCGCCACCTAGCTAGCCTAGAATTTTCTGGCGGTGCAGACATTAACCAACGCAAAGCTGAATGGTCGGTAACTACCAAAAATGGAGGTCCTCCGTACAAAAAGTGACGAAAATGCTGAATTCCGAATTTTATTGCCAAACACTCCTTATCATGAGTCGAATAGTTTTTCTCATGCTTTTTCAGCGACCTAGCAGCGTAAGCGACCGGATGTTCACGGCCATCTTCCTGCGTCTGAGACAAAACTACTCCTAACCCCAAATCCGAAGCGTCCGTGTGCAAAACAAATGGTTCATTGATATCTGGATGAGCTAAAACTGGAGCCGACTTAAGAGCATCTTTCAAAGCCTGGAAGGCTTTCTGGCAATCTGTAGTCCACTTAAACTTAATATCCTTTCTTTTCAGCTGGTACAATGGATTAGCTAGCGACGCAAAACCCTTAATGAACTTAGCGTAGTAGGCACACATCCCTAGGAAGCTTTCGACTTCTTTCACACTTTTTGGAACTGCGAACTCATCAATGGCCTTGACTCTGTCAGCCAACGGTTCGACTCCGCGCGGTGAAATAATGTGGCCTAAATACTTTACTTCCTTCTGCAGGAAGCTACACTTATCCGTGTTCAATTTCAGGTCAGCCGCCTGCAACCTATCAAAAATTTCCTGCATTATCTCAAGATGTTCCTCAAATGTCTTGGAAAAGATCAGAATATCATCGATGTAGATGATGCACTTTTTCCACTGTAGGTCCCCGAGAACACGCTCCATACAGCGCTGGAAATTACCCGGCGCCGACTTTAATCCGAACGGAAGAACGTTATACTCAAACTGACCATGGAAAGTGTTGAACGCGGCTTTCGCTCGCGACTCCTCATCTAACTCGATCTGGTTGAAACCCTTATTCAAATCCAAAGTACTGAAGAAATTAGCTCCTTTGAGAGCTGCTAACACATCATCTATTCTAGGCAACGGATAAATGTCAGGCTGCGAAATCTTATTTACTCGACGAAAATCTACACATAGGCGCCATTTTCCATTTGGCTTCGGCAAATACAACATGGGAGAAGCCCAGGGGCTCTGAGACAGACGGATGAATCCATTCTTGAGCATATCCTTCAATTCCTCAAGAAGAACTTCCCTGAGATGGACTGGCAATCTATACGGAGGCGAGTAAATCGGTGCATGAGCGCCCGTGTTAATCGTAGCCTTAAATACCGAACACTTGCCTACGTCAAAAGGATGATGCGAAAAGGCCATTTCATTCTTACCCAAGATTCTGACGAACTGATCTACTTGCTTTGGCGTAAGTTCTGCCGTCGGTTTCGGCATTTCCTTAAACACTTCTGGCAACTGGTCCAAAGTAGACAAAGGTCCTACTGCCTTAGGCAACTAAGATCTCTGATCCAAATATCCTGGTGATGATAACGCATGATTGAGCCTTAGAACCCTATCATCTGCAGACTTCACATAAAAGCAACTATAGCTGTGCTTCTTACTTTCTTGCAGTTCACCTGCTGGGACGTCTGGTCTACAAGTACCTAGCGATTCCTTGGCGTAAAGCTTCACTGACTGATTGGAATAATTTTCTACACAAACCAAAACTATCTTATCATCCAACCTAACCCTAGCCGGCATACAAGCAATCGGCTTCTCTGGGTTCTCCGCAGGTTCAAACTTAGTTGGGTGAGGTTCAAAGTCACCCTCAACTTTCAAAACTACATCTGGAGGT
>JASAND010010669.1:0-40995 GCA_030248195.1 Trissonchulus latispiculum | reverse complement strand
AAAAATATGGCCCCTATTTTGGTGAGCCCCCATCGATGGAGGGAGGAGGTTCTTCAACCCCCCCATAAATATTAGCCTAGAAGTAAGCAAGTAAGTATGAATGTAAAACGTAGACAAACAAACTTACAAACAATCCAACATACTTCATTTAAGCATAAGCTGGCAGATGTGTGCTGTACTAAAAAGAAACCGAAATTCATCAACAAATATATATGTGAACAAGAACACGTGTATGTAACATTAGCTGGTTAATTTTAGTGTGGCCCCACTGTTATGGGCTTCTCCCCACTCCCTTTTGGGTCGGAATCGGTCGGGGTCGAGATGGCCGAGTGGTCTAAGGCGCTGGTCAGAAGTTCCGATCTTATGATCGGGGGTTCGATCCCCAAAAGCCACAAAGCTTTCTCGACTTTAGCCAACCCTCCTATCCATCCTTAACTGGTCGGTAAATGCGTACCACTACGGTGGGAAGGTAACAGCAGTCTGTGCAAAAGGGCCGGGCCGGCCCTCCCCTTCCACGGATGCAGTCATCATTTGAGGTGACACTCCTGGCTCTACGGCTGAGAATCCGGGGATGAGCACATGCACCCCATGTCCTGTGGCAGGATGGAGATATCTCCTGAGGTAAACCTTTACCTTTACCCTTTTGGGTGCCTAGAAAGAGAAACTTGCCAATTTTTGGGAGGTTTAGTCAAAATTTTCATAAATTATCCAGCCACACCGGAATTTTGTGGTCAAAAATTGTTTACTTTGATGCTAAAACTTAGAGCAATGATGGAAAACAGGCTGTTTATATGGTATGACCCACTTTCATAACCCTATAAAACACGGTTTTTTTGCGTAAAATACTGCGTATTTACGCAGTCGAGCTTAAAAATACGCAGTCAAAAACAAAAATACGCACCAAAATACGCAGCCGAAAATTCGGTAGTAGGAATTTCTAGAGTGCTCTAAATTAATTTCTTGAGACAATTTACCGTAGTTTGGGCTATGGAGCTTTTTGGGGGCTTCCCGCCCCCCAGACCCCCCGTATATCTCTTCGATTCTCCTTCCGTCTACAGTTGATTATACTTTGTGCCTAAGCCCACGTTGTAGCATGCGATGCTTTTCTTTCTATTTGATTTGATATAGTATATAAATTAAAATCTTATGTGTTCAATCAAGGTTAAATGTTAAATGTTAAATAGTTAAATGTTAAACTGTTCAAGGCAAAGAAGTCAAAGTTTTAAGAGCAAATTTACTCCGAAATTTAAAATTTTCTGCAACTTCTGGGGGGCTGCGCCCCCCACACCCCCTGCGTATCTATATGTTTTTCGTCACCTATTCATTCATACTCTTACACCACAGAGAGAGCACGCAATTTAAACTCGAGCTAAGATTCTTAACGTTGTTTAGAACAATTAAAAACAGCATTAATTCGACGCTAAATGCGTTTATAGCTTTTGTAACGTTGAGAAGCGATTTTTGTAATTTTACGCAGTCGAAATTAAAAATACGCACTCGAAAACAAAAATACGCAAAATTTACGCAGGTCCGATTTTCAAAAAAAAACCCTGCTATAAAAATGCCAGAAGGGGGGGGGGGGGAGCCCCCACTTATTTTTGGCTAAAATAAACCCAGAATAGAAAACATATATATATATATACGTAAACGAAACTCCTAAAGGGAGCATACGTAGCTAAAGTGATGCCAGGAAACAAAATAGCTCCAAACTGTTCTCAATAATCAAACAACAGATAAAGCAGAATAGACATCTGCTACCGGAGCCGACAGACCAAACATGTGTCTACTCCAGCTCCGTACCGTACCGAACCAAACTAGATTTGACTGACAGGGAGCTGGCATTTTTTTAGTGTTTTGAAAGTGGGGGGGGGGAAGTGGGGGGGGGGGGGGGGGTTCCGAAAAGTGGGGGGCGAGCCAAAAGTAAAATATACCGAAATTTTTAGCGAAAAATTAGTATTTTTAAGGTAAAAAAAACGCAAAAAAACGCCGTTTTTAAGCTTAAAATGAGCTTATAAGTCCATAAATTAGCTAAAAATTGATAAAATTTTTGAAAATTTGTACCAAAAACCTAATTTTTTGACACTTTTGGGCGACCCCCAACAAAGTGGGTGGGGGCTTGCCGAAAAGTGGGGGGGGGGGGCTCCGAAAAGTGGAGGGGGGGAACCGAAGAGTGGGGGGCCCTCCCACTTCCAACACACTAAAAAATGCCAGGGGAGCAGGGTATTTTTTACATGCCCCCACGAAATTGACCTTCCCCCCGAAAATGCCTACCCCCCGAAATCCTGCCTCATATCGGTCAATCAGTCTCACCAGTTACCTGTGCAAGGTACTGGAACGAATCATAAAGGAGCGGCTGAATTATTTTTTGGAGTCATCAAATTATTTCTCAGAAGAGCAGGCAGGGTTCAGAAGTCTCCATTCAACTGAAGACGAAGTAATGCGCATCACCCAGCATGTGGCGGACAGTTTCCAGAGCAGGCCTCCTCAACGCACAGTGATGGCGCTGATACGGCTCCAAACTGTGCCGTGCCGGCCGAGTGGTTAAGGCGTTCGACTTCGGATCCGATAGTCCGAGGTTCGAATCCCCGCTGCCACAAAGCTTTCACAAATCCCCTTGAGCAAGGATCAAGGCACATGGGGTCGGCCTGCCGTGAGCTCTAGCCAACCCAGCTATCCATCCTTAATTGGTCGGTAAATGGGTACCACTATTGTGGGAAGGTAACAGAAGTTCGTGTAGGGCTTAAAGCCTTGAAGGGCATTGGCCCCCTTCCACGGATGTAGTCTTCATTTGAGGTGACACTCCTGGCTCTACGGCTGTGTATCCGGGGATGAGCACCGGCACCCCTTGTCCCTGAAGCAGGTATGGAGATATTCTCCAGGGGTCACCACCACCTATGGCGCTGATAGACTTCTCTAGAGCATTTGACACAGTTTGGCGGACGGGGATAATTCAGAAACTGGCTGACGCAAATATTCCACTGAAATATCTACGTTGGATCAAGCAATATCTGTCGGACAGAAGAGCTCGGGTACGAGTACATCGTACACACAGCAGATATAGGCTCCTGAATTCTGGAGTCCCACAGGGAGGAGTACTGTCACCACTGTTATTTGTGGTGTTCATTAATGATCTAGCCTCTACACTACCACATGGAATTTGTGTCAGTCTGTTTGCTGATGATCTAGCAGTCTGGCCCAGCCATAGCAAAGTGGAGCAAGCAGAAAGAGAATTGGCGAATGCAATGACAGCACTGGCTGAGTGGGCAACCAAGTGGAAAATGTCCGTTAATATGACTTACTTGACTTAATGGCCCAGACGAGGACGTCCATGAATGCCGCCGCGTTCTGCCAACCATCTTTTCCAGCTGGATCTGTCCTGAGCCAAATCATACCAGTTCTGGACTCCCCGTAGAGCCGGGAGGACACAGTCCCGCCAGCGTAGGTGAGGGCGCCCGGGAGGTCTCCGCTCATTAGGGACTCGACCAAACAGGGCCAGTTTTGGGATCCGGTTGTCGGGTAGGCGGGCGATATGCCCCAGCCATCGCAATCTGGCCTGCTCAACTCTGCTGCTAGCATAGAAAGAGTTAGCAAGCTAATGAAGGATAGAGTTATTGACACGCTGCCGTCTCGATATGCCCAGCATATACCGCAAGAAGTTGTTGTGCGCTACATCGATGCGATGCAGATCAGCCAGCCTGGTGTTCCAGGTTTCACAGCTGTATAGCATGGCAGGGACAACTGTAGCGTGATACAGTTTCAGCTTCACAGCCGGATGGAGGTGAGAGTCCTTCCAGACAGAGCGTAGACGTTTGAAGGCCATGCCGGCGGTTTGGAGTCTGCGCGCTATTTCAGGGTAAATCGCTCCATGGTGAGAAATAGTGCTTCCAAGGTAGTTAAAGTCAGTTGCCTGTTGGAGTACAGTTCCGCGAAGGGAAACATAAGCCTGCTCGTCACCAAAACACATGATTTTGGTTTTGGTAAGGCTAACTTCAAGCCCGAAGTCCGTAGCAACTGAATCAAATGCAGTGACTGCGGTTTGTAGGTCCCTTGCTGTTTCTGCCAACAAACAAGCATCGTCAGCAAATAGGAGCGCGTTGAGTTCGAGTGGGTTGGTACCATGACGATAATACCTATCCCAATGAAGGATATAGCAAGCTTAACAAAAAAAATCACCCGAAATTTTAACAAAAAAAATCACCCCACCCTGACTCACAGGAAAGTCGCAGAGACCCAAATTTTTGCATGGTGATAGCCACACATCTCGACATTACAGCCTGTGAGTTTGAGCCCCTAGGCCCTCTCCATGCGTTCAGGGCAGACCTTTAAGTGATGGTACCCAAAAGTGACCTCAAAAACGTTCATGACCGAAGTTCGAATTTTGGCTGCTATTTACTAAGGGAAACCCCTAGGCAACCCATATTGTGCATGTGACATGTCCTGACTGTGGGCTATCGATACATATATAGAAGTTCCCAGTTGGACCTCTGTGCCGTCCTGGGGTGGGTGATTTTTTTTGTTAAAATTTTAACAAATAAAAAATCATTTTTATATTCTGTTACTGAAGTCAGAACAGCAGCTAGAGCAAAACCTGGCTTATCCCTTGGCAATTTTTTATGGGGGGGGGGGCTTCATGGGGGGGCCCCCCCCAGCGATGGGGGGGGGGGGGGCACCCAAAATGGGGGGGGGCTATTTTAGAAATTTTTTTCGAATTTTTGTGGGTTTTTTGCGTACTAACTGCTAAAAATCGCTAAAAAATGACTAATTTTAGGTGTTTTTTAAGCTAAAATAGCGAAAATTTAGTCAAAAATCCGGCGAAGCCGGAAAATTTTTTGAAAATTTAGGGTAAAAATGGTAAAATTTGGCAATTTTTGGGGTTATGGGGGGAGGTCGGGATTTATGGGGGGGCTTTTCAGGGGGGGCGGGGCTCCTCGAATGGGGGGGGGGGGAGGTCGCCGGAATCGGGGGGCGGCCCCCACCCCCCCCACTAGGGATAAGCCAGAAAACTAACGTCAAATTCGAGCTCAGCGACCTCGAAAACCCTTATATACGTTGTTTTTGAGGTTGCCTGGCACTTCTGGTAGTCCAACCTGGCAACCAGCCGGGCCTGAACCGTCCGACGGTAAACGTGATCCCAGAAGTCAGTATTAGGCCATAGTTACCGAAAACCTAATGCCAGATTTGAATTCAGCGCCCTGGAAAACCCCCTAGGACATGTTTATAGCCACTTCGGACTGTCCAGTTGGTACCTGGAGGGTCCGGACGTGTCCGGCAGGGGTCACGTGACCGTGGGTCATACCCCACCAAAATATGAAGTTCTGAGTTTCTCTGCCAAAATGCCTGGAAATAGGTTATAATCACTCACAAACACGAAAAAACAACGTTTTAGCCTTTAAAACGGCACTTTAGAGCCACCAGACTTCACACTGGACGCTGTCGGGGGCCATCAGTGACCACTAAGACTTCGGCGGGGCCAGTTGCCCTAGTTGGAGCACTAGGTTAGCGGTTTTGGGTTCTAAATACGTTATTTAGTGTGCTCTATCCAAAACTGATGAGAAAAAGTTGCTAGCTGCTCTCTGGGATCCGATCCGCCACTGATTTTTTTTTGTTAACGGGTGATTATTTTTTTGTTAAACCTTTAACAAAAAAAATCACACATTTCCGTCTACTGCAACTTACTGGTAGGTGGTAGAGCAATGAAACTGGGGTGGTTTTAAAGCTTAGCCCAAGACCTATCCATGGGTCTTCAAAGTAATCGATTTGGTTTAGTTTTGCGAAAGTTGCAGCCAAAAAACCGAATTTTGATTTTTTTTGTTAAGCTTGCTATACGCCCATCGATCCTATACGTATTCCAGAGTTACGTTGACGTTAGCGAGTTGAACGGCCCTGCGAACAACACTGTCAATTATGATATTGAACAAAGCAGGGGCCAGGACACAGCCCTGCCGGACTCCGGTACTAACTGGGAAATAGTCTGTGCAGCTCCGCTCAACCTTCACAGAGCAATTTGACCCTGTGTGCAGGCAAGATATTAGTCCGACCAGCTTCGCAGGAACGCCGTACATAGCAAGACCTTTCCACAAGGTCTCCCGATCAACGCTATCAAATGTTTTTTTTCAGATCGATAAATGCAGCAAACAGTGGTTTTTACCTCCAGGAAACGCTCACTCACTTGGCGGAGGGTGAAGATTTGATCCTGACAGCTCCTGTTTGAGCGAAAACCACATTGAACTTCACTAAGGCCGGATTCCAAAAGGTAACGAATACGACCAAGCAGAAGAGAGGCATATACCTTCCCAGGAATGGAAAGCAGAGCAATTCCTCGGTAGTTATCACAGAGAGACTGATCTCCCTTTTTGTGGAGTACGCTGATCAGGGAGTCCTTCCACTCTTGAGGGCACTGTTCAGATCTCCAGCACGAGATTATCACCAAATGCAAACATTTGACGGCCACCTGGCCGCCAGCCTGCAGTAACTCAGCAGTTATTTTGCATGGACCGGGGGCTTTATTTCTTTTCAGCTTCGAGACGATTTTTTGTACTTCCTCCATCGTCGGTTCAGGAATCAGCTGATCAGCAGATTGTACCGGCTCGGCTCCGAAGCAGTTAGGGTGGTTTACCGCGCGTTGGATATTCAGAAGTTCATTGAAGTGTTCCTTCCAACGGGCTAACCTACCCTGCTTCGTAGGTAGGGCGTTTCCATGCCTGTCCTTGATCGCAGCCGGACCAGATCGATTGGAATTCCAAAATAGTTTCAGTTTGCGGTAGAAGTCATGCCAGCGATTAGCTTGATAGTCATTGCTCAGTTCGATTGCAAGGACATTGAAATAGTCGTTCTTGGCTCGGCGCACCATTCGCTTGCAACGCTGTTGATGGGTACGGAACTCGCGGAGGGGCCCTGGGGCACCGCTGTGACTGGACAGTAAAATAGCTCTGGCTTTGCGCTTTTCTTCGACCGCTCGACGGAGTTGAGGGGTCAGCCAGTTTGGATTCCTAGCGTAGTTGGTGGGCGGACAGTGCGTGGAGGCTGCACCAATGATAGCTTCCTTGAATGTACCCAATCAGCAGTTGGGTCTTCAGTGACGGATGGGAGTAGCTGAGCGAATCTGTTTGATAGGGTGAGTTGAAATTGCTGCCGAATTTGGGGCTCCATTAGACGTAGGTGGTCAAAGGGTCGATTGGACGCATTGCCCCTGCTGGTTGCCGAAAGGCGGAGCTTGAGTCGGCAGACGACCAATCTGTGGTCAGTCCCACGCGAGTGGTCAGCAGATCCGGGAAGGGAGGCTCCATTTCTAACCCTTACATCCAGCATAGAACTACGCAATCTTTCTGATACACAAATAAAGTCAATGGCCTTTTTGCAGGTTCCAGTATTTGAGTACCAGGTATATATAACGGTGAGAAGGTTTGTGCCTGAAGAATGTATTACCGATTGAGATTTCGGTGGCTGCGCAGAAGCTGAGAAAACGTAGGCCATTGTCGTTAGTAGTGCCGCAGCCTTGGGCACCGGCAGTGCCCACCCAAGTGCGGGCATCAGGGCCGACTTCGGCATTAAGGTCACCACCCAGTACGCAGAGGTGGCAGCGGGGTATTTCAGACATGACACGCAACAGATCATCATAATAGGCATCCTTGGTAGCTGAATCTGCCATCGTTAATATGGACAAATGCGAATCTACTCTCTTTACGACCGACCCACATCAGGCCAAAGTAGCTGTGACTGTGCCATATAAAGGTCGGGTGCTGCCTTTCAACGCTCACCCACCTTCGTAGACATAGTTTTCGACAGAAGACTATCCTTCAAACAACATGTGGAGAAGATAGCCAGCAGAATCAGCTCTAGAATGAAGGTACTCGGTGCCCTTTCTGGGCGGTCGTGGGGAATGGATAAAAGTAACCTGCGAACTGTCTACCTGACCGACTCGTCCGATCTGCAACCTGATCTACTCGTCCGATCCCTGGCAGAATATGCTGTTGGGGCCTGGGGTCCATCAGTTGCTAAATCCAATGTCTAAAAACTGGAGGTCTGCAACAGCCGGGCAGCGAGGCTAATCTCTGGTTGCACTGCTACTGCTCCGACTGACGGAGTTCTTCTGGAAGCAGGCCTGGCACCAATCAAAAGCATAATCATGGAAAAATCTCTCACTGCATACTACAACTCATTGTCTCTGCCAGCCAGTAACCTCAGGGCGCAGTCGGCTCGTCAGTATGCTAGACCACGCCTGAAGTCAGTCAATTCGTGGAGGAGCTACGCAGAAAGTTCAGCTATTTTCCAGGAGCTCCAGAACTCCCGACTTGAATTCCGGCCTTCAATTCCTCCCAAACCGCCATGAGTTCTAGTGCCTACCGTTAATATCAACAGCAGCGGAATGGGCACAATTCTTGACACAGAATCTCTGATCCTGGCCTACGCGGATGGTTCAGCTACTGCCGGCACAGAAAATGAAGGAGCCGGAGTATATATCCTTAAGGCTTCTGGGGAGGAACTAGAACTCAAACAGCCTGCTGGAAAACATTGTTCCAGCTTTAGAGCAGAGCTCTTGGCCATAAAATTGGCCCTCACTTGGTACCATGAATACAGAAGTGTCCGTAGAGGAATGGATCGTCTCAAAATAGTGACGGACTCGAAATCTGCACTAGAAAAGCTGAAGCGAGGCCCAGCCTATGCAAGCTCTGAGCTGGAATCTGAGATCTGGAGATTGCTCTATGACTTGGATGGCCTAGTCTCCTTTGAATGGGTCCGGGGACACACAGGAATCCTCGGAAATGAAAAAGCCGATCAGATAGCGAAAGATGCATCGCTATTACCCCAGGATAAAGCAAAAATCGACGTGGGAACACTGAAATGCCTGTTGAGAAGAAGATCAAGAGCGGATTGGAGAATGAGAATCAGTAATAATTCCGTCTTGTTGGTCAATCCATTCCTGAAGAATCCACCGGACGATAAGGAGTCCGGGCTGTCGAGGAGTCAGAGACGTATATATTCTGTCCCAACTACGTTCTGGTGGCCACTGCTGCCTGTTGGCATCCTACAGACACAGAATTGGAAGAGAAACCAGCCCACTGTGTCCGCGATGTAAGGAAGAAGACGATGATATGGAGCAATTGCTCCTTACCTCCCTGCCTTAGCTACCCAACGGGTGTAAATGTTGGGGGTGGCCCCTACCTTGGATCTGCTTTATACCAACCCAGTCCTGGTGGCCCGGTTTTTGGAGGTGGCGGGGATCCTTGCCTGAGGTTCTCCGACCCATATGCCAAGCGATCTGGGCCCGAAATTAGAGAGAGAGAGAGAATCGTCCCCCCGGGATTTTGGGCTTCCCCCTTAATGAGGTCTACATTTTTACCAAAAATAGTCAAATTTTCAAAAATATTGCGGCTTCGCCGGAGATTTTTCGTAAAAATGGCTACTTATACGCAGCTTAAATCCTGGCATTTTCGAGAAATTTTTGTGTTTCACCATGCAAAATACGCCAAAAATACCAGTTTTGGCTCATTTTTGCAAAAAAATCTCCCCCCCCCGGACCCGGCCCCCCCGGGAAGCTCCCTCCTCCGGGAAAAATCCCTAACAAATACCCTGGGGAGAGGCAGAGGTGTAAACCCCCCCCCATACATCCTCTTGAGTGATTAGCCCTGAGTTTTCTTAGGCCAAAAAAGTGGGGGAATAAAATAGAATAAAAAGTGGGAGGGGGAACGAGTGGTGGAGGACGGATTCGAGTGGGAGGGGAGCGTAGCCTGGCATGGCAGTAACAATAAAAATAAGCATAAGCTCATGCACCCTAGCACATGAACTAAGCAAGTATATACATATATGTACGTATAGTACGTATATTAAATTTATATATATATCTAAAAGAATCTTACAGCACAAATTAAGGAGCCCGACTCTGACGGCTTTTAGCTCAGGAATGGCATTCACAATCTCATCAGTGATTAAGTGGCAGCCTCTGCTTCGACTTTTTAACGTCACCGTTCTTTGATACCAAACACAGCCTGTCCCGCTGGTGGCCATTCTGAAATGCATTCGTCAAAAGGCAGACCTAGGAGACTCGAGTGGTCAAAGATGTGTATATATATATATATATACGTATATATATATACGTATATATATATATATAAAATGAGGGATCATACATTTATAATTCACCGGATTTTTGGCGTTGGGGAAGAATGTTGGAGATATGATGGCCGACTTTGAAACTGAAAGGGCATGAGTTTTCTATGGCGGAAGTGAGTCCTTCTAAAGCTCCGGTAGTGCGTGGCCATTTGTGAAGCGCACGGCTTGCTCCGCTCGCCGCGTGCGTAGTCCCTGGCGGCTTTTCAGCCCTAGCATAGGTGTACCAGACTACAGTTTGCCTTGCCCCCTGTGAGACTCCCCCACGAGCATAGGTGTGTTAGGGAGAGGGGGGGGGGTAGGGGGACCCCTCCTTTCAAATGGAGGGGTCGCCAACCCTCCCCCCTAAAAAATTTTTTCTACCCCTCCCCCCAAATAGGCCGTCGGCCTACCCTCAACCCCCACCAGAATTTTTGCAAACTTTTAGCCAAAAATTCGAAATTTTTCGGAAAATTAGCGATAAATTGCTAAAATTCGCTTAGTTACCTTAAAAATCGCTATAGCTGAACTGAAACTTGAGCAAATGTTTCAGTTTTCTAACGAACAACCGATTTTTCGATGACCCTGCCCTGCCCTCGAAAATTTTTCTTACCCCTCCCCCCAACTATACTTTATTCGATTCCCCCCCACCCCCCCTTCTGCGCCACATCCCCCTCCCTACTTTTTTCAACACCCCCCACCCCCATAGGTGTACCACCTGTTTGGGTTGGGGGGGGAGTAAAAAGTCCAAATCTGGCTTGGGGGCATAGGTGTAACGGAGATTTGGGGTGGGGGGGGGCTCCCCCCCCAACTTTTTTGGGGGGGATCCCTCTGGAGACCCCCCCCCAACCCTCCCCCCAAAAAAGGTTTCAATTTTTATGCCAAAAATCGCATTTTCAGCCGTTTCTAATGCCAATGAACATTCAACTATGAAGTGATTTTGACATTAGACATATGGCTTTTTCCTAGGCAAAAATTTCTGGGGGGGGAAGCCTGGAGGATCGCCCCCCCCCAGGTCTGGGGGGGGGGTCCTCCCCGGTCTGGGGGGGGGGCTCGGATTTCTGGGGGGGGGGAAGAAAATTTTTTCAAAAAATGCCTAAAAAGCTATTTTTTGCTGCTGAGCTAAAATATGAACTATTTTTAACCTCAATGTAAGCTTAAAATAGCTAAAAAATGCCTAAAAATGTGTAAAAATCCGGCGAAGCCGGAAACATTTTTCAAAATTTACCCTGAACACCCTATTTTTCCGGGCATTTTAGAGTTCTGGGGGGGGAAGGCCCGAATCCTGGGTGGGGGGCCGACCCAAGTCTGGGGGGAACGAATTTCTGAAAAAGCCAGGACATCGTTTTTAAACTCGAAAACTTGATTGCCAACATGTTTCCAAGTCCCAAATAAGGTCAATAATGAGTCAGAAAGTTCATAATACAGTTAAAAATGTGTATTCCTCGCAATAATAGACACTTTAAGCCAAAACTTTGGACATTTTTGAAAATTTTTGCTAGAGATGCACCGGGGCCGCCACTACCGGGGCCGGGACCTCATCGTGGCCCCGGCCGGGGCCGGGGCCACCTTGGCCCCAGTACCGGGGTCTGGAAATTGGGGGTCCAAATCAAAAATTCTCAAAAATTTTCTGGAAAATTTAAATTTTGCAATAATTTTTGATACACAAACGTTACTATCGTTGTTTTCATTCAAATCAGCGGGAAAACAAACGATTTATAACACTTTTTGACTTTAGAAAATTCAAAATTTTGGTCAAAAAATGTCAAACATTACAAAATTTTGCTAATTTTTGGCCCCGGTTGGTACCGGGGCCTGACTACCGGCGCCGGGGCCTGGCCCCGGTAAAAATACCCAATTTTTGGCCGTTTTTTGCGGCTTCGGCGAGACTACCCCCCCCCCAATTGGGGGGGACGACCCCCCCCCCAAAACGTTCTGGGGGGGGTTGAAAAAATGGCTGGGGGGCTTCCCCCCCCCAACCCACCTTACACCTATGCCTGGGGGGGTCTAAAAAATCGGAAATTTTGAAAAAACTGTCCCCAAACTGTAACCAAATTTTTTTAGCTAAAAATGGCCCTTTTTTGATATAAAATCTACTATTTTCGACATAAATCTGCTCCAAAACTACACGTATTGCATTTTCTTTCTTATTTCTCAACGGAACGTGCTTATATAATTTTTAGAAATGAATTACAAAGATTATGGAAATTATCTGAAAATATAACCTTTTGGAATACTGCTGTTCATAGTTTGTCTAAAAAACTGAGTTTAAGAGGTTATTCTGTAACTAAATTAAATAATCAAATTAGAATTTTCAGTCAACACATTGACGATAAAAATCTATCTAACTTAATTCAAAAACTATCTACTAAAAAGTACGTAAAATAATTGTATTTCAATTTTAAAAAATTATTTTAAAACATTTTTTACTTGTCTTTGTGTATTCCTAACACCACACATGGAATGTATATATCCGCCCCGTTTCCCCATGCCAGGTGCGCACCTGGTGAGGCTGGGCGATGAGACGCATGGGGCTGTGAGCACTCATCTTTGGATATATACTATACAATCCATGTATCACATACTTTAACACTTATTACACATATATATATATGTACGTATTTCTTGTTAAAGTATATGTATATATACACCAAGAATTTGTTTTTGTTTATCTTTGCACAAATATACTTTTGTCTTTTCATGTATGCATATTATATTCTTATTTCATATTTAGGTTTCTTACGTATTTCCTTAGTTTATACACATGGGCGATTCTTAGTGTATCTGGTTATATCGAAGGAAACTCAGACTCTAGTTTTCATTTTGAAACAATCGTGTTCCAAGGTAGGTAGGTAGGTAGGTTATCCTTGTTTTTCTGTTTTCTTTTTTACAACCTATTTTTTAGCGTTTTTAACTATTTCCAGCCAATTTTTTCAAAAAATTTTTGAAAAATTGCAAAAATGTTTGCAAAAATTTGGCATTTTTTCTCTTGTTTGGACCCCATTTTTGGGGGGAGGGGGGTCTGAGCTCGGCTTGTGGGCATAGGTGTACCACCTGTTTGGGTTGGGGGAGGAGCAGAAGGTCCAAATTTGGCTCGGGGGACCCCACCCAAATCCGAAATTTGGGGGGGAGGACTCCCCCTAAACTGTACCCAAGTTTTTTTTAGCTAATAATGCTCCTTTTTCGATGTGCAGTACATTAAACGTACTCAAAAGCTTCTGCCAATAGTTTTCGTATGCGAAAACAGTGCTTAAAAATTGACACATTTGTGCTAAAATATGTTTAAATTAGGCCAGATTCTGGTTTATAATTGCGTATGTTACCTTTTAATTGCTATGAATAGCCCTCTTTAGCTGTTTATAGCTGATTTATAGCCATTTTTTCGAATTTTTTCAAAAATTTTGAGAAATTGCAAAAAAAATTAATCTGGGGGGGGGGGGTCCGACGGAGGGTGGGGGGGGTCCGCCAAATTTCCCAAAAAACCCCCTAAATTTTAGATTTTTTTGCCATTTTTGGCCAGTTTTTGGCCAAAAATCGGGGGGCCTAGCTAAAGTCTGAAAAATCTGGGGGGGGGGGGGTGGGGATAATTTTTTCATTTGGTGGGGGGGGGGGGGCCCCCCCCCCCCCCCCCCCCCCCCCCCAACACATCTATGTCCTCTATGTCCGACCCCTCCCTTTTTGTCCGATTGCCTCAGCCATATGTTAAACATAGGCACTGATATACCCATAAAGTGTAGATTTGATTTTTCAGTGTCTGGGATTTCCCCCCCCCCTGGTTGACTAGTGCCCTGGATCAAGTCACCCTGGAGGGGGGAAATCAGAAACGCTATTTTATGCAATAAATTTGATATTTCTGTGCTCAGGACGACGAGACGAGTCGATTGGTACCAAAATTTTCCACTTTTAAAAATTTTGTTCGGCGACCTTTTTTTTGATCTTTACGTGTTAAAGGGCCCTAAGCCTCAGCCTCAGCCTAAGCCTGACACTAAGCCTAAGCCTAACTAAGCCTAAGCCTAAGCCGCAGCCATATGTTAAACATAGGCACTGATATACCCATAAAGTGTAGATTTGATTTTTCAGTGTCTGGGATTTTCCCCCCCTGGTTGACTAGTGCCATTTTCAATGCATAAACTAAAAAATAGGAACATTTCCTTAAATTTCCTTTTCTTATTTCCTAAAAATTCTTCTTTTCTTAAATTTTTAAATTTCCATTTCCTTTTCTCGCCTACGGCACATTTCTAGCTCAGGTTTTTAACCTTTTTGCGTCTGCGGCACTTTTCTATTTTGGTTTTTAAAAATTTTCGCGCCCGCAGAGCATTTGTGTCGTATTCGCGCCTACGGTTCGGTAGTGATATCCGTTATCTATACATATATATTTTTTGATCAAGTACTAAAGTAAGCGCTCGTACTTCAAACACTTTTTAAAGGTTTCCGCTACAGATTGTTCATAATTAAAAATATTTTTTCGGCTTTTAAATCAAATCTTTCTAAAATTTTCGATCATGGATTGTTTCATGTCGTAAAATTTCTCACATTTTTATTTGAAAATCTTTCAAAGGTGCCCACAGTTTATTTCTTCGGTTTTGAAAGAATCTTCTCAACTTTTAAAAACCTTTTTAAAGATTTTTATTACGGTAATTTTTCATAATTTAGAAAATTGTTCAATACAATTGCTTGGTGGGAGGGCGGGTAAAATTTTCTCAGGCTCGACCCCTCCCTTTACAAAATCCTGGGTGCGCCCCTGGTGGGGGGGGGGGTCTCACAGGGGGTAAACTGTAGCCTGGTACACCTATGCTTGTGGGGGGAGCAAGGTTTTTTTAGGCCATAGCTTAGGCCATAGGTGTAAGGTGGGGGGGGGGGTTGGGGGAGGTAGCTCCCCCAGCCATTTTTTCAACCCCCCCCCAGAACTTTTTGGCTGATGGCCTAAAAAATTTGAGTCGTTGAGGCCATTTGGCCTAAAGTTCGGCGACCAAAAAAAACCCTGGAGGGGAGTAGTCGAGGTCGGTATGGGGGGTGGGGGGTCTGGCCTTCTAGTGGGGGGGGTCTCACAGGGGGTAAACTGTAGCCTGGTACACCTATGCTCACCACCACTTTTTTCGCCAGCCACACCTATGCCCACGAGAAGGCCGAACCCCTTTCCCCACCCCTCACCCGACAACGACTACTCCCCCACCCAAGGCGAGCTCAGACCCCCGTCCCCAAAATAAAATGGGGTCCAAACAAGAAAAAATGCAAAATTTTTGTAATTTTTCAAAAATTTTCTGAAGTAATTGGCACGAAATATATAGTTTAAAACGCTAAAAAATACGTTGTAAAACGCAATACGAGTAGTTTTTGAGTAGATTTGTGTCGAAAATGGTAGATTTTAAGTCGAAAAAGTGCCATTTTTAGCTGAAAAAGTTTGGGTACAGCTACGGTAGTTTTAAAATTTCCGATTTTTGAAACCCCCCCGCGCGTCCCAAGCCAGATTTGGACTTTTTACTACCCCCCACCCAACCCAAACAGGTGGTATATACACCTATGGCGCGTAGGCAATGCCCATTTGTGGGTGGGAGGCTCCCTTCCCTAGTTCCCTCCACCCACACTTTCTGCCCCCATTTCCCTGGAACTTTGGGTCGGGGGAGGAAGGGGGTAAATCTTGGAAGGTTGTTGTTGATGCATCCAAGAAACCCTCCCCTCCCCAACAGAATTCGGACCTCAGAAATATCAAAAAATGGCCAAAAATGCAAAATGTTCGGTAATTTAGCCCTTTTTTCTTCAAAATAAGGCCTGTTTTTAACGCTTTAGGCGTTTTTGCACCGTTTTAAAGCGATTTCAAATCAAAATTTAAGAAAATTTTTCAAAAACTGCCTATTTTTCGCTTAAATTTACTTTACCTTTTGGGTTCAAAATTCGCATCCGAAAGTTGGGGGAGGGTACAGTACATTCATAAAAAATTAATAGAACCTTTTCGCAACAAATCGCGAAATCTTGGCGATAGTTCCGGCCGGCAGGCCGGCCGGCCGGGTCGGAAGCAGCCGGCCCCTCTTCAGGAAAAGGAGACTACTTAATTTTATCTGTTATGCATAACCAGCAGTAACTGTACGCATCATTTAATGCTAAAAACTTTGCAAATTATACACGAGAAATAGGGCAAAACTGGTACCGGCCGGGCTTTCTTGACCGGCCGGCCGCCCGGCCTGTTTGACCCGGCCGACCGGATTCACAAGCTCGTCCGGCCTGGTCCGGCTGGCCGAGTCAAAAACCGGCCGGGCAACAACACTACTGTATGAGTAGCGGGGCCACAGTTTTTTGGACAGCGGGGCGCCCAAAACTACAATGTGGCGACATTTTTTGAGAAACACGAAATTTTTGGAACAAGTAACTGGGTCAAAAACGCATTTTTATGCAATAAATTTTCTGTACTCAGGACAACGAGACGAGTCGATTGGTATATACCAAAATTTCCCACTTTGGTCCGCGACCTTTTTTCAGTGTTGGGTAATCCACTCTCCTCAAGGTGCCATAACCCAAATTTTTGGCAAGTTCCGGGAATTTTACTGTAATTAGTATTGCCCGAACATTTTTTGAATTTTTAACAATTTTTTCCGATTTTCATCCGATTCACCTGTAATAAGTGGTGGGTGTCCCTCAGGGCTCGGTTCACGTACCTATTCTATTTTTAATTTATATAAACGATCTTACTAAATTACTTTTAAATTCAACAATTAAAATTTTTGTAGATGATACTAACTAAAGTCTTTTTATACAGTCAAGAACATGGCAGGAGTACAGGAGGTAATACAAAGTGGTCTAAATAACATTGTAGCTTGAGCAACTGAGTGTCAGTTACAGTTTTCTGTCCCTGAATATGTCATATTAACACTTGGTAGCCCGAATTTTCAATTCAATCTTACTATTGTATTGCCCCATATTACTGCTGTCAAAGACTTTGCCGTTTGGATAACCAATGATTTGAAATTTCATGAACATGTGAATAAATTACAATTAAATCTAGACAAATTTTAACCTCCCTGAAGTTAGCAGTTCCACTTAATGAGTCAGCGCCAAAACTGATTGAGTCAGCTAAAACATGTTGAAAAATCAATGAGTCAGCCATCAGTTCGATTGAGTCGGTCGTTTTTCGTTTTGAATTAACAAAAATGCGTTGGAACTGCCAACTTCAGGTTTACAGTGCCACTTTTGAGTCATGAGCTAAAACTTGTTCAGCTAGTAGCTGTAACAAAAAATACAATGAGTCACAGCTCAAAATTGCTTATCTCCGCTCTAAAAGTGTTCAAAATCTAATTAACCAATATAATCAATTACAAAAGAAACGATGTTAGGAAAATAAAAACATAGCTAATCACTGGCTTAGAAACGTTCATTATCGGAATTTGATTTTTCTCGTCGTTGGGCCGAACCGAACCGAGTGTTTTGTTTGCGATGTGCTCCTGTGCGGTTTGGAAGCAACCAAGAAACAGCATAGGCGTAGCGGAAATTCATAAGTGGGGCTGGGATGGGAATTTTAAGGCGATTCTTGCAATTTTAGGCCGATATTGTCCTTTTGAAGCAAAGAATGACCATAAAGTTTCATGTTTCACCAGTGGGAGGGGCCGAGGGGCGGGTTGAAGTGGTCATAGTTTCACCATTTGGGTATCCTCCAAAACAATTTTTGACCAGTTAGCCCCTCCCAGATTTTTTACTTTCCCATTCACAGCACTTTTTGTTCTGGCCAAAAAGTTAGCTAAATTTTATCAAAAATGGGCATTTTTGAGAAATCTCTCAAATTTTGACTTAAAAACGCTTCAAAATCATGCAAAAACGGCTAACGATAAAAACAAGCCTTGTTTTGACGAAAAAACGATAAAATACAGAAAATGTTGCATTTTTTAGATTTTCTGAGGTCCGAATTTTGGGGGGGGCTTCGGGAGTTCGGGGAGTACCGTTACCCCATCATATTTGGAAAGGTCGACTACAAAATTTCCAAAGATTGCCCTCTTTCCGCCAAAATTTCCGGTGAAAAACTAGGGTGGCGGAGCTGTTTGTAAACTGCTAGAGCTAAATTTTGACTTAATACAGCCTTAGAATACAGAAACGCTTGGGAATTTTTCAAGTCCGAAATTTGTGGTGGGGGAGAGGGTTCGAGTCTGGGGAGGGAGACCATAATTTTCGGGGATCGGCCACTAAATTTCTAAAATTCGTCAATACGGAAAAACTAAAAATTAGCAATTTGGCTAAAGATCGATAAGGTGTGGCTGCCGAAGGCCGATTTGGGGCGGGGAGGGGTAGAAAAAATTTTAGAGGGAAGGTCGGCAAGGGGAAGGTCGGTGACAGGGAAGGGGGGGGGGGCCCCCCCCCAAGCCTTTTTCAACCCTCCCCCCAAAACTTTTTGGGGGGACGTCCCCCCCAACTGGGGGGGGGGGGTAAGTGCGCCGAAGGCGCGAAAAATGCCCAAAAATTGGGTATTTTTGGGTAAATTTTGTAAAAATTTTCAAAAATGTCCAAATTTTTGGCTTAAATTGTTTATTATTATGAGAAATACACGTTTTTAACTGTATTATGGATCTTATGACTCAATATTGTCTTTATTTTGGACTTGGAAACATGTTGGCAAACAAGTTTTTGAGTTTAAAGACCACTGTCTAATGTTAAAATTACTTTATGATAGATGTTTTTATCATTAGCAACGGCTGAAAATGCGATTTTTGGCATAAAAAATGAAAATTTTTTGGGGGAGGGTTGGGGGGGGTCCTGGGGGGGGGTTGGGGGGGGGGGGGTGGCCAGGGGGGGGGCCCCCCCGACAAAGTGGGGGGGGAGCCTCCCCCACCCCAAATCTCCGTTACACCTATGTCGGTGACCCCTCCATTTGGGGGGAGAGGTCCCCACCACCCCGCCCCCCCCCCCCGCTAGCACACCTATGATAATTAAATATTGCTTTCTTTTCTTTGCTAGGTCGATTGGGAGGGGGAGAATCCCCCCGGCCCCGCCCACGGCACAGCTATGGGCATCTATATTGGAATAGAAATTTCCGCTACACCTATGCTACACTTAGTTTATATGCCTGTCGGAAACGGCGCCATAAGATCGTATTTGTTAGCGGAAGGAAACTGCATCGTTTTACACAGTTTCGAAGTATCGTTCATGCTGTTTTCGTTGACTCAAGCATTGTAACGTTTTAATCAGCGTGCTTGTGTCAACGATAGCCTGACGGTCTTCATATTTCGCAATGGCACTGATGCATATTCATAATCATGCCAATTAAATCGCATAAGCTTACGTTTTTCGGTATATGTATTTATATATCGATCTGTGTCCACGTTGATCTGTTCAGTCAGTGACTCCACATGGGTATGTGTATTTTATTTGTTTTTATTTGCAATACACTGTTTGCACATTCTCTGGATGGGGGTATGTGGACGGGGGTAACGAATTTGATCCACCTATGTTGGTGTCGAAGACAAGAAGATTTGAAATTTTGACCAAAGGTGTTAAAAAGTCGGCAAGTTCTGGGAACCTCAGTGTTATGGGGGGGCAACGGAAAGCCAAAAAAATTGGTTGTGGCGCCAAATCGGGATAACACGAAAAGCTGAGGGAGCCCCCCCTTACTACAGCATATAAACCCAGCGGCAGTGTCAGTCACCCATATATAGTCAAGCGGGAAAAACCCACTTTTCAGATTTTTGGCCAGAACTATATCCTGACTATACAGTCAGCTAGGCCTAGTCGTAAGCTTTCTTATGAGCTATTGAACACCTCTCTAGGGTGCGCCGTTAGTGACAAAAATTGTCCCAAACTGGTGGGAAAAACCCAATGCGGGGAAGAACCCATCCCGAAAATTTTTGGCCAAGTTGCCAGGAGCATTTCCAACCGTTCCAAGTGAAAGAGCGGGTTTTTTGGTATAACTGCATCAAAATATATTAGTTTTTGATGAAAAATTGAGGTCATAATGCCTTTTGAAAGTTTGGTATGTTTAACATATATATAGTATAAATTAAATTTTGGAAATTTTTTAAAAGTGTTTATTTTCGGCAGTTTAAGCATTCTATCGTGTAGAAAACGTGATTTTTCCTGTGTTTAGAGCCAAACTAGGCCCATTTTAAGGCAAAAATAAGCATTTTTTGGCCAAAATTGAAATTATGGCTTGAAATGGCACCATGCCCGATTTAGACCCCCTGGACCACCGATAACAGAACGAACCCAGGGTACAACCTGTACCGACTTAATCTATAGGCTCTATTAAACAAATGTATGTATTAGTTTGACCTTTCCTGCTAATGGTTAAAAAATATTCAATTTTGAAAATTGGGTTTTTCCCGCATGTGGGTTTTTCTCGCCAACTCCAGGCCACCCCCAGGTCGCACGGGAGGGGTTAGAGCAGTGTGGCATACATATATCATCATGAAGCCCAACAGATGTACTACACATACAATCCGCTTTCGTCTAGGTCTTTCTAGTAGTTCAGGGTGGCCAGGCAAAGTTTGCCAAATTTCGGCACTTGGATGGACCAAAATTTTAGAAAATTCCAAACTCCCAAAAAATTTGCAGGGAAGCACCGAGAGCGACAATAATACAGTCTATACATATACATATATGTTATTTTTTATTTTGTTTTTGATGCTCTTCGAGATAGGCTATTAAAATCCTGTATAGCTCATACCGGTAAGCCCACTGGGTTTTTCCCGCATTGGCGAGTGGGTTTTTTCCCGCTTGACTATATACGTATATAAGCTAAAAGAGCTTTTAATATCTTTGAAGAGTGTCCAAAACTTGGCGTGGGATAACCTATGCAGGGGCGTATCCAGGATTTTGAAAAGGAAGAGGTCCGGACCTAATTCTATCTATTCCAAAATGGCCAAATTTGGACCAAAAATAGCTAAAAATTTAAACTATTATCCGAAAATGGGGTCCGGAGCCGGACCCGTTGGATTCCCCGGATACGCCCCTGAACTCTTGTATAACCCATGGGGAGAAACTAAAATTTTCGGTTAAATTTTTGTTCGGTGTACAATATTAAGTTGCATTTTTCTACATTTTAGTCAGGAGCACATTCGCAGATTGAGGTTATTTGAATCTGTCAGTCTCTGGAAAATTATTGTTTAACTTGTTAGTTTTAGCTTTATAAGTTCCATGATTATTGCATAACTCTATTTAGTACAATATGGTCAGTGAAAAAAGCTTATACGGTACAATTTCTAATGCTCTGCCCCACTAATACGCAGAATTTCGGACGATTGCAACTCTTGTGTAGCTAGTTATAGACCCTGCAGTACTTCAGTAGCACCCTGCTGCAGCGCAACTAGACGCAAAAGGAGACTTATACGGCATGATTTCCAATGCTATTCTGCACGCGCCTGCAGAATTTCAGACGGTGGTAGTTAGTTATAGGCCGTGCTGTACTTCTGCAGTACTCTACTGCAGCGCAACCATATAGTAACATCGTAATAAGTATACGAAACGAATCTATAATAGTTTGTCATGCCCTAAACTATCTGTATGCCGAATTCAAATACCAGTGACGAATGAATAACTTGTTATCGACGGTGCTGTGCTTGGGACACACATACAGCACGGTGGAAGCTAGAGAGTGCACCAACTAACATAGCTACAGTTCCCCCTCACTACAGACACAATTATCACCAAGTTTCATATGATTAGCCGTTTACAATAAGTCTACATACAGCGTGCTATGGTTGCTGCATAACAGTACAGCACGATAGCAGCACCGCACAGCGCTGCGACTAGGCTCATCATATTCTCATCGACCCCAATAACCATTATGTGCGTCCCACTAGATGGCCCAAAACAGCATATTTAGCTTATTTTGACTATTTTCAGTAGAGTTGGGACTTATCCAAAATTGCAAAAGTTATAGCATTTCAAAGAATCACACCTAAGTGGGAAGGAAGACTGAAATGGGAGTGCCCCAATTTCTTGGATCGGCGTTTTTTGCACGAGTATATACACCGTGTGCGTGGTCAAAAATAAGTGGTCATTGGTTCCTAGCTGGCGTTAAGTAGCTCGCCAGGCCCCTGCAAGCCTGTCCAATCCCTCACTTTTTGCCACATATCCAATACACATATATACTTAAAACTTTCTCCTGGCTGTTTCATTCAACGAAAAAGTCATGGCTTTGGCATAGCGAGAGAAGACATATTTGGCAACATAAACGTGGCATTAGCTTTGCTGTAAACCGAACGGTTGGAGGGCAATCCTGCCGTAACCTTGATCAGCCGGCGAAAATATGAAAACATTTGTTAAGACAAATAGTTCTAAACCATTCTAAGCATCGAAAAGTGGCAAAATCCGGCCAAAGCGAATTTTTCAGGATTGTCCAATACATGTGTGTATGTAAAAATTTAAGGCTTGTATTGGATGTGGTGACAAGTGGGAAATCGGACCGGTTTGCATGTGCCTGGCTAGCTACTGACAGCCAGCTAAGAACCAATAAATAAATAAAGCCGATCCAACAAGTTGGGACACTCCCATTTCAGTCTTCCTTCCCACTTACGTGTGATTCTTTGAAATGCTGTAACTGTAGCAATTTTGGGATTTGGAGAGAGCTTTATACATCGTTTTAAAGCTTATAATCAGTGATTGCACATGATTTTACAATACTAGCGAAATTTGCACAAAACTAGCAAAACGTTTCTGACATACCGGTTAAGTATGGACCATCAATCTTTCAACATCAATTTCTCAAAACTGTAGAATCTGTCTAAATTTCTTTTTGAGCCAAGATATGAAGGACTTGTGGGCTGAGGGACATTTTTTTGAATCTGGCTCAACAGGTCTTAATGCTTCAAAAAATCCGCCAAATGTGTAGCGCTAAATTTCTTTTAAAAAACTTTTTACTTAAAAATGCGGGACTGGTCCCTGTATGTTAAAGAGCGCCAAAATAATATATTGGGAAAGTTTCATCCTCTTTCATAAAGAATTGACACCTGCAACGTCAAATTTACAAAAAGCGATACCAGCACCTTAAGGGGGGTTTTTCCGGGATCATTCAGACAGCCGACTCAAAGTCGATCCGACGAAGTGGCCATTTTCAAAAAGTCGGAACTCCGTTGAAAATATGCTGTTTGGACCAATAAGTAACATCACGTAGCTGAAAACGATAAGCGTAGTTGCTTCGCTGTGTGGTTCTGCTTATCGTACAATTAGTCTATTTCGCAATCGCAGGCTGTCTCTTGATTTACATAGCTCATCGGGGGAATCCAGGTTTAAGTTATTGGACGAAGTATTCGATTCCGAGTCTAATAATAACAAACAACTACCATGAAAATTTCTGAATAGCTTCAAAACGAGCAAAAACACTCTCCAGCCCCCCTACGGTAGGTGTGGTGAGATTAATTGAATCAAACCGCAGCGAAAAACTATGTGCGGGGAAAATCCGAATTTTTTGCTGGAAGAGTAGTAGAACAGTATGGGCTGGTCCATTCGAAAGAGTAGTTTCAGTAGAAATACATAAAAGATGTCAAGTTTGTTTTGAGCTCAAATTCAGTTAAGAAGATTTTTCAAAATTTTGCAATGTTTGAATTTTTTATAAACACAAACATACACACACACGTATAATGTATATATATTGTATATACATATGTACGTATATACGTACATACATTGCATGTATATGTATAGACTGTATTATTGTCGCTTCCGCTGCTTCCCTGAAAATTTTTTGGGACTTTGAAATTTTCGAAAATTTTGGTCCGTCCAAGTGCCGAAATTTGGCAATCTTTGCCTGGCCACCCTGAACTACTGGAAAGATGGGTCTAGTTGCCTTGCCTTAAAATGGGTCTAGTTTGGCTCTAAACACAGGAAAAACACGTTTTCTACACGATAGAAGGGAGCGAGGGGGGTATGCCCCCCCCGAAATCGGAGGCGAAAGGAAAAATTTGAGCACCGAATAGGAGGTTTCCAAAAAAGTTTCGCCTGCGGCGCTAATTTTCCACCAAAATACCTAAAAAACACCAGCTTACACTTGAAACCGGCCTCCACAGGTTACGTTTCAGCAGTAATTTCAGAAAAATTTTGGCTTGCCCCCTCCGAAGTTATTTTCTGGCTACGCTAGTGCCTATATATATGTTAAACATACCAAATTTTCAAAAGGCATTATGACCTCAATTTTTCATCAAAAACTAATATATTTTGATGCAGTTATACCAAAAAACCCGCTCTTTCACTTGGAACGGTTGGAAATGCTCCTGGCAACTTGGCCAAAAATTTTCGGGATGGGTTCTTCCCCGCATTGGGTTTTTCCCACCAGTTTGGGACAATTTTTGTCACTAACGAACGGCGCACCCTAGAGAGGTGTTCTATAAGCTCATAAGAAAGCTTACGACTAGGCCTAGCTGACTGTATAGTCAGGATATAGTTCTGGCCAAAAATCTGAAAAGTGGGTTTTTCCCGCTTGACTATATATGGGTGACTGACACTGCCGCTGGGTTTATATGCTGTAGTAAGGGGGGGCTCCCTCAGCTTTTCGTGTTATCCCGATTTGGCGCCACAACCAATTTTTTTGGCTTTCCGTTGCCCCCCCATAACACTGAGGTTCCCAGAACTTGCCGACTTTTTAACACCTTTGGTCAAAATTTCAAAACTTCTGGTTTTGCCGGCATTTTTTGGTCAAAAATCATCTTGTCCAAATTATCAGCACCTTCTGACACAAAGACAATCTTCTTGTCTTCGACACCAACATAGGTGGATCAAATTCGTTACCCCCCGTCCACATACCCCCATCCAGAGAATGTGCAAACAGTGTATTGCAAATAAAAACAAATAAAATACACATACCCATGTGGAGTCACTGACTGAACAGATCAACGTGGACAGAGATCGATATATAAATACATATACCGAAAAACGTAAGCTTATGCGATTTAATTGGCATGATTATGAATATGCATCAGTGCCATTGCGAAATATGAAGACCGTCAGGCTATCGTTGACACAAGCACGCTGATTAAAACGTTACAATGCTTGAGTCAACGAAAACAGCATGAACGATACTTCGAAACTGTGTAAAACGATGCAGTTTCCTTCCGCTAACAAATACGATCTTATGGCGCCGTTTCCGACAGGCATATAAACTAAGTGTAGCATAGGTGTAGCGGAAATTTCTATTCCAATATAGATGCCCATAGCTGTGCCGTGGGCGGGGCCGGGGGGATTCTCCCCCTCCCAATCGACCTAGCAAAGAAAAGAAAGCAATATTTAATTATGATAGGTGTGCTAGGGGGGGGCGGGGTGGTGGGGACCTCTCCCCCCAAATGGAGGGGTCACCGACCTTCCCTCTCAGGGTTTTTTTGGTTGCGGACAAGTGTGCATTTTTTGTGCATTTTTAAAAAATAGTGTTGGAAAAAATGTGTGCATTTTTAAAAAATTGCTTATTTTGAACTATAACGTACATTTTTGGCCGTAATTTTGTGTTCTACGCATATTTGACTTCAACTGGAATCCCACGCTTCAGTTGATGTTTTGATGACGATTTTAAATCTTAACTGGTTAGCACACGTATATATACTGATATTTAGGCAAATGCAGAACTATATATACAAACTAACGTATATATATAGGTGTCGGGTTTTGACATCTGCAATGCTGTGAACCTATTAAGCGCAAAATTTTGAATAACATAAAATCAACATAGGATTGTCAATTTGCTGCCAAATTTACTTATATAATTCAAGAATTTCTTCAAAGTAACGATAAAATCCGAGCTGAAATTACGTATTGGTGTAATTCAGCCCTGTTCTGCGGGTAACCATTTAATATATATATATATATATCTATATATATAACGTATATATATAATGCAGAAATTAGATTGAAAGTCGACGCCGGGGAGGTATGGGGGCGGAGTTCCCCACATAGGTGAACCAGGCTACAGTTTGCCCCCTGTGAGACCCCCCCCCCACGGAGAGGCCAGACCCCCCTCCCCCCCTAAAATTGGGTCAAAACCAGGTAAAAAATGCAAAATTTTTGAAAAAATTTTTTGCAATTTCTGAAAATTTTTGAAAAAAATTCGAAAAAATGGCTATAAATCACATATAAAGAGCTAAAGATGGTTATTTATAGCAATTAAAAGGTAATATACGCAATTATAAACCACAATCTGGGATAATTTAGGCATATTTTAGCACAAATTTGTCAATTTTCAAGCCCTATTTTCGCATACGAAAACTATCAACAGAAGCTTTTGAGTATGTTTTATGTACTGTACATCGAAAAAGGAGCATTTTTAGCTAAAAAAACTTGGGTACAGTTTAGGGGGGGTCCCCCTCCCCCAAATTTCGGATTTGGGTCCCCCGAGCCAAATTTGGACCTTCTACTCCCCCCCCCAACCCAAACAGGTGGTACACCTATGGTTCCCCAGAAGTTGGGAATTTTTTGGAATTTTGAACACGAAAGAAATTTTTATGAACAATTTCTAACCATTTTAACAGATTAACAAACGGCAATAAGAGAGCTAGCATTGCACACGTCGAACCGTTGTAGAGGAAGAAAATGTAAAGAAATGCTTTGAGAAAAGTTGGCTTAATCCAGCCTTTTATTTTTGACGATGAAGGAACGCACACTAGTATAGATATATATATATATATACTTAACAATCTAAAGCAGAAATATTTCAATAATTAGTGGCTTTAGTGAGGAAGAATAAAACAAAGAAAGGTTGTTGCGACGTTGCCATGACCGAAAAATAGTACGTAAGAAAAAGCGGGGGTCTGGGGGCGGCAGCCCCCAGCTAAAAGCTAGAGCTTTTTATCTCGCCTAAAGGCGAGATAGCTATTTTCGGTTCTAGCGCTAAATGAACTGGGTAGCTTCAGTCACTGTTCAGTGTTTAAAATTACACCCTATTTTTATCATTGTTGTGGGTATCTGTGTATGTTTTTGTGCGGAGGGGCCCAGCTAGTCGTTTAACAATTAAGCCTGCAAATCTTCGTAAGTTTTATTTTCTTAAAATTTGCTGAGATCTCTGGATACAATCAAGCTGTACTTTTGGCGCGGGGGGCACTTTTCTGCTTCTCACTTAATATTTAGAATATCCTTTTTTCAAGGACCCCTCTGGTTGCATCTGAATTTCGAACGCTTTAGAAGCAATATGCAAATGAGCTCGTTTAACTTGCTGACATTTATGTAGTTTGTGATGCCTGTGTGCACTAGCCTAGCACATGTTTTAAAAATATGAAAGTTGTCCGACGTTTGACGTCCGACGTTTTTAAAGGGAAATGCTGTATCAGTTTATGCTACAGTCGATCGAAACCACATGTGCATAGTTTCCCTGGAACTTTTGGTCTGGGGGGGGGGTAAATCATGGCCGACCTCCGAAATGTGATGGGGGTACCCCCCCCAACCCCCCCCAGAATTCGGACCTCAGAAATTTCGAAAAAAGGCCAAAAAATGCAAAATTTTCTGTAATTTAGCCCTTTTTTCATCAAAATAAGGCTTGTTCTTAACGTTTTAGGCGCTTTTGCACCATTTTAAAGCGATTTTAGGTCAAAATTTCAGAAAAATTTTTCAAAAAATGACCATTTTTGGACCAAATTTAGCTAACTTTTTGGGTCCAAAAATCGTTGGGGGGGTTCGGGGGGGGGGTAGCCAAAAGTTGGGGGAGGGTAAGTCAGAAAATCTGGGGGGGGGTAAATTTGGTCAAAAATTTTGGGGGGAGGATACACCCCAACCCCCCCCCCCCCCCAAAGGAAACTATGCACATGTGAATTACTGTTGTGTTATTTCATAAAGAATTCCAAGGTCAATACCAATTCGACCATTTACCACCTATTATTTCAAATATGCTTGAACCGGCAGAAAACTGAACAAAAGAACTGTGTAGTCTTTATAGAACTAAAGTGTATTTATAATACATGAAAGTATACATAATGGCCTCTTCACTCTACGTCGAGATACGCGTCCTTTTAGGAGCCCACTTGTTTTAAAATTTAAAGCACTTTGGAAATTTTTTAGAGCATTTTGTGGTTAGCGGAAGCAAAATTTGACTGTGCATTTATGTGTGCATTTTTAAATTCGAGTGTGCATTTTGGAAAAAAAGTGTGCATATGCACAGTAAAATGCACAAAAAAACCCTGTTCCCTCTAAAATTTTTTTCTACCCCTCCCCGTCCCAAATCGGCCTTCGGCAGCCACACCTTATCGATCTTTAGCCAAATTGCTAATTTTTAGTTTTTCCGTATTGACGAATTTTAGAAATTTAGTGGCCGATCCCCGAAAATTATGGTCTCCCTCCCCAGACTCAAACCCTCTCCCCCACCACAAATTTCGGACTTGAAAAATTCCCAAGCGTTTCTGTATTCTAAGGCTGTATTAAGTCAAAATTTAGCTCTAGCAGTTTACAAACAGCTCCGCCACCCTATAGTTTTTCACCGGAAATTTTGGGGGAAAGAGGGCAATCTTTGGAAATTTTGTAGTCGACCTTTCCAAATATGATGGGGTAACGGTACTCCCCGAACTCCCGAAGCCCCCCCCCCAAAATTCGGACCTCAGAAAATCTAAAAAATGCAACATTTTCTGTATTTTATCGTTTTTTCGGCAAAACAAGGCTTGTTTTTATCGTTAGCCGTTTTTGCATGATTTTGAAGCGTTTTTAAGTCAAAATTTGAGAGATTTCTCAAAAATGCCCATTTTTGATAAAATTTAGCTAACTTTTTGGCCAGAACAAAAAGTGCTGTGAATGGGAAAGTAAAAAATCTGGGAGGGGCTAACTGGTCAAAAATTGTTTTGGAGGATACCCAAATGGTGAAACTATGACCACTTCAACCCGCCCCTCGGCCCCTCCCACTGGTGAAACATGAAACTTTATGGTCTTTCTTTGCTTCAAAAGGAGAATATCGGCCTAAAATTGCAAGAATCGCCTTAAAATTCCCATCCCAGCCCCACTTACGAATTTCCGCTACGCCTATGCTGTTTCTTGGTTGCTTCCAAACCGCACAGGAGCACTTCGCAAACAAAACACTCGGTTCGGTTCGGCCCAACGACGAGAAAAATCAAATTCCAATAATGAACGTTTCTAAGCCAGTGATTAGCTATGTTTTTATTTTCCTAACATCGTTTCTTTTGTAATTGATTATATTGGTTAATTAGATTTTGAACACTTTTAGAGCGGAGATAAGCAATTTTGAGCTGTGACTCATTGTATTTTTTGTTACAGCTACTAGCTGAACAAGTTTTAGCTCATGACTCAAAAGTGGCACTGTAAACCTGAAGTTGGCAGTTCCAACGCATTTTTGTTAATTCAAAACGAAAAACGACCGACTCAATAGAACTGATGGCTGACTCATTGACTTTTCAACATGTTTTAGCTGACTCAATCAGTTTTGGCGCTGACTCATTAAGTGGAACTGCTAACTTCAGGGAGGTGAATCCAGTGCGTCGGTAAGCCAAATTTGGTGCGTCAGTAACCACATCCGGTGCGCAGATAGGTCAAATCAGTTGCGTGCTTGCATGCTAACAGATTTTCTGTGTAGACAAGTCAAAACTGTGTGGAGATTGAAGAAACTAATTTGTGGCAACAGATGGGTAAATAAGTTAAATTTTGCTTCGCGTCCAAATCTTCAAAAAATCATGTAGGTATCATTTTGGTGCGTCAATTCTTCCAAGAAATCATATAGGTATCATTGGGACCTGGGGTGGCCACCCCCCATCCACCCCCCCCCCCCCATTGCCCAGGTGTGAATGGGTCCTCAAAACAAGACAAGAATGTTTTGCGTAATATTGCTTCTATCGTTCTGTAGAACCCTTCAAATGTTACCTTGAGATGTGTTAAACATAAGAAAATTCAAAAGTTAGGTTCAAAAGTTTGTGGCAGAAAAAGTTTTCGCTGTATGAAAGATACAGCGCTACAACCTTGTTGTACGTGTTAAGGTGCTGGTATCGTTTTGTGCAGTGCTTTTGTGCGCATTTTTGAAACGCCGTAACTTTCGCAATTTTGTGAGTTAGAAAGAGCTTTATACATCATTTTAAAGCTTATAATCTGCAGATTCTCATGAGATTACGAAACTAGTAAAAATCCGCAAAACATAGCGAAAATTTTCTAACATACTGACATCTGACAGGGTGAATATAGACCAAAAATTTTTGAACATCGATTTCTCAAAACTGAGGAATCGGCCAAAATTTTTTCTTGTGCTGTCCTATAAAGGACATGTGGGCCGAGGGACATTTTTTTGGATTTGGCTCAGCAGGTCTTAACGGTCAAGAAAATCCATTAAATGTGCGTTGACACGAAATTTCGCAACTTTGCATTGAGTTTTCTCGCAACTGCAGACGTTTTAGCTCAAACCAAGAAAAATGTCCCTCCGCAATAGTGCGAATTCTCATTCCGCCAAAAATCACGCGAATCCATTGGGTAGTTTTTGAGAAATCGATGTTCAAAACAAAATAATCGCAGTTTTGCCAAAATGGTTTTTCTGCCAAATCTCGAGCTTAGAGCAACAAACTCAGGCTAATAGGCATTGATTAAATGTGCAATGAGACTGTGTATCGATCGAGTATAAATAAACCAAAATTGTCCGTACGATTTGGCAGTAATTTTGAAAAAACTAATTTACTCGAAAACGGCCATTTTTGTACCCCAAAAATCGTTTTTTGCTTATACTGCCTTAACCAATAGAAATAGCTCAAAAGTTGTAAAAGCAAAAATGTTCATTTTTGTGCCCTCTTTCCATCCATACCAACCAATCTGGTATCTCGACTATGTGCTGAGAGAATAATGGCAAAAACCAAAAATTTCTTATCTTTGCACCTAAAAATGCGGGACTGGTCCCAGAATGTTAAAGAGCACCGAAATAGTATATTTGGAAAGTTTCATCCACTTTCATAAAGAATTAAAGCCTATAGGGTCAAATTTACACAAAGCGACACCAGCACCTTAAGGACATATCAGAGAGTAGGGTTGTTAATTTACATGTAAAAAAGTAATTAATTTTTTACACCTGTTTTTAACAGTGTGAAAAAGTGTTAAAAAGTGTAAAAGTGTTAAAAAGTGTAAAAAATATGTAAAAAATGTTTCGATGCCAAATTCATTTCCTCTGTACCACAGTAATGATTGGCGCGTTGTTCAACTGTAAGAAAGAATGAGTTTAAGCATTAATTGCTTGCCACAGCCACCAAGACATTTATTTATTTTGATAATTGACGAAGAATTTTGTTAATTGCTCGCAATTCTCCAGAAACTAATCATGTTTTCTTTTTGCATTACAAAGTGACGACAGATTTAGCAAAAGAAAAATATAGAAAGTGCCATTTACATTATTTGCATTAGTATTCCTATTGCAATTCCCAAATATTTTTTCTTATTAGTGAGGTCGGAAAAACAAGAGCATTTTCAAATTATTTAATTTCAGCATTTTCAAATTATTTAATTTCAGCATTTTCAAAAATTTCTATTTCAAGTTTCAAAATTTTCAAATAACGAGAATGTTCGGTTTGTAGAAATCTATCAGAGCATAGTCTGGTGTTTTAGATTTCAGAAATTATTTTAGCTGTGAAATTTTTGATTCTGAAATACTGTTCCATTATATCTTAGGATTAATTGGAAATTTGTTAAATTTTATTGACTGAGATGTTCACTTAAAGATCCCATCTTGCAGGATTTCTAAATTTTTAATGAAAGAAAACAATCCTCTCAGTAGATTATCTGGCACGAGATTCAGTGGCAACTGACTTACAGTCGGCAACTTATTAATCGAAAATGAATTCCCAAAAAATCCTCAACATTGTCCAACCACGTCTTTACTTTTAATGTCATTTTTTACTTGTTGAAATAAAATACTTTTAATGTGATTTTCACGTACTGAAACCTGTCTGCAATGCATATGCTGTATATACTTGAAACACTATTTTTCACAATCAACGGTCTGTGAAAAAGTGTAAAAAAGTGTAAAAAAATTTGTAAAAAAAATGTCAAAAATTCCGAAAAGTAGTGTTGAAAAATGTTAAAAATATATAAAAAATCTAGTGTTAAGAAATATAAAAAAGTGGTGTTAAAAAGTGTAAAAACCTGTTTATAAGTCCGAAATTTTGCTACTGTTAATAACTGTAAGCCCTTCTAGTACAATTCTGCTGAGTGGAGGATTTTTGGGGATTTTCCAAAGTAAAAATTTTGGAAAACTGGTGCTTTTTGTACCACGAAAAACAGGACCAGCAAAACAGTTTCGCCACTCCTGCATGATTGGCAAAAGCAACAGAAATCGCTTATAGATAGTTGCACTCTGCAGTACACAGATTTCTGGCCCATGTCAAGATAAAAGTTAGAACCCCCAGAACCCCCATCAGAAAAGAAGGAGGTTCTCAAATTTTTTTCATGCGTTTGTATCCAGGACTTTGATTTGTATGTGACTACGTTGCGGATCCTTTCCCGCAACTTTCATTTCCGCAGACATGATATTTTTATAATACGTGTATAAGCATCCCAATCATCAAATTTGTAGCATATAACCGGGGTGTACTGGGGGGGGGGGGTCCTCCTGGCTTTTCTCGTAAATTTGGACTGAAATTTGTGTATATGCTACATTCGATATCCACAATATGGATATCAATCGAAAGCTGACGACAAGAAGAATAAGTTCGTCCTAGATCTAAGTTCAGGCAAAGCATACACTTTTCGGTATACCCGGACTCCAGAACTCTCAGAACTTCCAGCAAACACTTAAAACTAAACAGTGGGGGATCAAATCTCTTGAAAAAATTCAGAATCCCCATCAAAAATTTGAAACTACAATATATGTAGTTACGGAACAAATCTCTTCGAAAAGTTAAGAACCCCCAAGAACCCCCAGAACCCCCATCAAAAAATGAAACTAAACATAGTTATAGATCAAATCTCTACAGAAAATTAAGAACCCCCAGAGCCCAGAACCCCAACAACCCCCATGAAATAAAAGCTCCAAGAAAAACAAGTAGTAGATCAGAGCTCATCAAAAAGTGACTTTTATCTTGACATGGGCCAGATTTTTTATGACAGTAGTTGCACTTTCTACCATTTATATGTAGTGCTCTCAAAAAACTTGCCACAATGTGTGCTCATTTTGCCAAAAATCGTCATTTTGCACAATTTTCAGGTTCTTTTAATAAATTTAGTCGTTAGCATCGGAGTCGTTACCCCCTCGAAAGACACCAACCAAAATTGGCACAGAAAGTTCTCTCTCAATGCCTGCCGGACATTATAATAAAGGCAAATGCTTCAAGGTAGAACTTCTCTGTCGTGCTGGCTCTTTTGATCTCTTATAGGTAGGTTAAGCTCAATACGAAACAAGGGGGGCCGGGGCCGGCCCCCGGCCCCCAAAATTGGGGGGCCGGGCTGCTTCATTTGGGGGGCCGGCCCCCGGAGCCGAGTTCACCGCGGCCCCCATGCCAGAAAAATTTTCCTTAAGAATATAATGATTTGAAAATAGTAATTTTTGCATAATTTTATACATTTACGTTGCAAGTTTGCGTTATTTTCTTTGCTCTGTGAAAATAAATGACTCCAATGCCTTATTTCTATACTATATATACCTGCCCAAGTTTAACTCATCTTGCCAGTGCAGTGGCACATCAAACAGATTAGAATAAAAATAATTGTAGGAGTTAGAATAGACAGAATGGAATGTACTCCCCGCCGAAAACATTTTGGGAGAGGCATCTTCCCTTCTGTCCCCTTTTCTAGATACAGGTTAGTAGAAATTTAAAGGTTCGTCTTGTTCTGCCGAAAACTTAAGCAAAACTACAGGTTTCTAAGATTTACTACAGGAAGGAAGCTCTTGTAATTTTAATATTTAAATGTTTTCCAGAAAGTATCCTGGCTACAACAGTCTGTAAAAATTACAAAAAACTCCACCGGCAACTAACGGCACAGGATCACTCTTGTAAGAAAACTACAAAAATGCCTATAGCTTCTATCAAACTAGGAGGGAATGTAATGTGGGTAATAGCGTCCCCGCTATTACCCCCCTTCCAAGCCCTTTCATAATTCCCACTTTCACTGTTTTCCTAAAACTCCCCCAAAATCCCCCAAAATTCCCCAAATTCCCCATAAATATTGTATGATTATAATTGTTGGGAAGTCCCATAATTATGCATTATTTTGTATGTAAACCCCTCCCCTAAATATTGTGCAGTGCTAACTTTATGCTCGTCTTTTAAAAATATCTAAAATTGTCTATTTTTGAGCGTAAACTTAACATTGCACATATTTCCTTTTCTTGTTGGCTTAGCGAAGATAGACCCTCCCGTTCCCAACGCATGACAAAATTCTCCTTGAATGATTACATCACTCTTTCGTCAGTTGGGAGTTTGACAAGTCACCGTGCGGCTGTATATCTGAGATTGGGGCCCCACCCGCACCTGTCTACACCTAAAAGTGTAAGTTTCCAGTTTTTGATTTTTCCTTTAAAAAACCCCTTTCTAACTCCTTTTCTAACTGTTTCCTGAACTCTAACCCCCCTTCCTTTGATTATTTTTCAAGTTAATTCCTAACTTCCCCCCTCTCCTTTTTCCACCTAATTAGCGGGGTTGCCCCCGTTCCCTCCTCTGGGTCTAACTTCTGTAGCCAACTCCCCTCCCCCAGTTTTGTGGTATTGTTCCCTTGCCCGGATTTTGTTGCTGGTCCCCCTTTCCTTTGTTTCTATTCCCCTTTGTGCCCCTTCTGCTGTTATTGTGCGGGTAGCCCGCTGTACCTTGCCTGTCTTGTCCGGATATCGCCGGACGGACTTCCTTGTAATATCCTTGCCCTGTGCTGTCCCAATAAACCTGCCAGTTGTCTGTTATTTAATTTTTATTAATTAATTTACTAAGCTTTAATAATTTTGTTCTCTTTTCTAGCTAGGTAGAGCTCTGGGAACAGCCCGGAGCTGACTTATAACTGAGCCAATTTTTGTGTGTGTGTATTTCCCCCAATTTTGCTAGGCGCCCCGTTGGCGTCCCCCAAAAATTACCCAGTTCCCCCTTGGCGAGGCAAGTCGGTGGTAGAGAGCCGCCTGGACTAAATATCTCCACCCGCAGTCGTAGGTCAGCGTTTCTTGCGCACGGTTCCACTTGTAAAATTGGGGCTTGAGCTCAGCGGTTAAAATCCCTAGCTCCCTCATATTTTACATTAGGCTGCCAGCTCTAGGCTCTCCCCTTTTATTTTTCCCCCTTGAAATATTTTTCCTATTTTTCCCTCTCCCCTAAATTAATTTTTCTAGCCCCCCCTTAGCCCAAAAATTATTTGTGGAACCCTACATAATTTTTCCCCCCTCCCTATTGTACTTACCTTTGACTGGATCCGCCGGTCTGATATACCCATCCCCCCCGTGTGGATTCACAAAGGTCTGCAATTGACGTCATTCCCAATTGCAAACCTTTGTGTTAACTTTTTTGACCCGCCCCCGCACCGCTTGAGTCCTTATCAGGCGCCTGACTTTGCTTGGGCCCTTTGAAGCGCCGCCCACGCATCGCTTAAAGCCCCAGTCAGACGCCTGACTTCCTGTCAATCCCCCGTGAATTTTATTAGTCCCGTTTTCCTTTCTGCGGACGAGTGGTGTGTTTATTTTATCATCGTGCCTATTTTTGTGAATTCCTAAGTACTGTGTTATTTTTCCCTACCTTTTTGAAATTTCTTGTTATAGTTGGGCAGACCAACTTTACCCCTAGATTATCACCAGGACCACGCCAAGTGATAATCTACCCCCATTATACCAGCAACTCCCTACCCGCCCTAAATTTATACCAATTTGCCCCTCCCCACCCCGAAAATTTTTGGGAGGGAAATATAAAAATTTTTTGTAAAATTTGGTACGATTCCAGGACCCGCCCAGGAATCTAACCCGGTATTGTTGGCCCTTGTGGATTGCAACTGGTGGATTGCAGCTACCCCTTGGACGGATTCCCCGAAAATCCAGGTCGATCCGGAGACCGACCCAGCCCCCGAATTTTGGCCTAAACGTATTATTGGAGTTTCGTGTCCCTGGCCTAGAAACCCCTCACTTTTCCTAGTTATATACGTATATCGCCCAAAAAGTCCCTATTGTCCCCAAGTGCTGCCCAAATTTTTGATATACGTATATAACTAACTCGGTAAGTGTTTTGTTTTTCTTCTGTTTTGTTAATAATGGATAACCGTCCCCCTGAAGATGACCCCTTTGACAGTAAACCCAGAGTGGCCCGTTCCCCTGACCCTCCCCCTCCTGACCTTGGGGCCGTGGGCGGAAGTTCTGGGCAGCACGGATCTTCCGTCCACATCCGCCTCGGGTCAGGACTGAGTCCCGAGGACGATCAACACCCCTCGTCGGACTCCCCCCAGGACGGAGGTAGAGGAAGCCCCTCCCGTCATGATTCCACGGTCCATCTGGACGGTTCCGACCCCAGCGAAGAAGATAAGCTGCGTACCCGAGGCCAGTGGAGGAAGTATCAAGAGCAGCTGGCCCGGCTGATCGGCGATGCCCCTAACCCTAAAAACCCCATTTTTGATCGTCTCACTGATTCGGGTCCCGCCCAATCACGAGTGAGAAAATCCATGCCCCCCCTTATCCGACCCAGAGCTACCTCTGAGGGAGCTCAAAAATCCCAAAATCGCCGGTCTAGCCAGCACTGGGGCCTGGCCTCCCCTTCATCTGGCTTGATGAGGGACAAGTCGGGTGACCTACGGAACCGTCAGAATTATGACGACGGGACGCCCCCCCTGGCCCAGGGGTCCTACCCCTCTACCTCCGGAAATTCAGCGGATGCAGCCCCACCCCCCAATCCCACTCCCCTGGAACAGCCGTCCGGAAAGCCCCAACCCAAGAAAAAACCCACTCTGGGTTTTTGTCCCAAAGTTCCGGCGTGTCCTGGCTGGGCCCCCCCTACGCATAGGACCCCCTATGAAGACCTCGACGACCAGATTGGTAAGTCGGTCCTGGCCCAGCAGGTACGCCATATGACCCGGGAAATGTGGGTTTTTCTGTATCAAAACCACCCCAGAGTTTATACAGAATTCCTCGAGATTGTGGCGGCCATCGAAGAGGATTCCGACGTGAAACCCCCACCCGAATCAAGGACGAGGGGGCAGCCCCCTAGCCGTCCAACCCCTCCCCACGGCGATTCTCCGCCGTCATCTGACTCGGAATCCGGTGACGATGGCCCCACATTCCCATTTCGCCCCCGGGCCCAAAGCGATACTCGGGCTAACCGACCTACCCGCCCTCCCTTTTCCCGGAGACGCCCTGACCCACGACTGCACACCAGGGAAGCCCAGGTGGAGCAGTCCAACCTGTCCACGGCGCGACACGTGGCTGAGTACCTAAAGGCCTTTAAGGGAACGAAACCATTCCTAGGCCCCCAGAGCCAGATCAAGTTCACGACCTGGATTTCAAACTTCAAGGACACGGCTCGTGTCCATGAAGTTCCTCCCCACCTCCTCCACCGAATTCTGTGGCAATTCCTTGACGACTCCGTCAAGGAAGCCCTCCATGGCCCTAACCTACCCGATTCCTTCGAGAAACTGGTGGACATTTTGAAGCAATTGTACGAGCCCATCCCCACAACGGTCGAGCAGTATGCCGACCAATTTTACCGCCGAAGGCAACAACCCTCGGAAAAGCCCACCAGTACGTAACGGCCCTCCGACTTTTGGCGGTAAAAGCCTTCCCCTCCGCTGGTATCCGGGAACGTGACCGGAAAATGGCTGAACAGTTCAAATCCGGTCTGAGGGAAGCCCTCAGGGTCCGGGTGGCTGGTCAGCTAGCCGAAATGTCCTATTGGCCCCAAAATGAGCAGAGTTCCATGATCGACCGAGCTCTGCTTATCGTCCAGTCCGTCGAGCGGGCCATGGAGGAAGAAACCCCGCCCCTAGCCTTCGTGGCTCGAGCTTATGATGACCCTTTCGAAGACCCTGATTACCTTGATTACCCCCCAAATTCCCCGTAGCGAGAAGCCTATGCAGCAGAAATGCGTATGGCACTGCCCTACCCCCCTCAAGCTCGAGCCCAATACCAACAGCCCCGTTTTCCCCGATCTCAGAACCCTCGTCCTAACTCTAATTATAGGTCTGGCTATAATTATCCCTCCAACTCTGGTCCCCGTCCCAATAACCCCAACCAGAGGCCATACGGACCGAGATTGTGCTTCTGGTGTGTAAAGGAAGGGCATGGTTGGATCCAATGCCCCGACCGGATCCGAGCAGTCCAGAACCTGGGTCCAAACCACCCCGGGTTTTTACGTATGTTGAGTAACCCTAAGGTGGCCGTCACGGATCAGCCGCTGAACCCGTCCCAACCCCCTGACCAACAAGGAGGTGCCCAGAACGACCTCCCACCCCCACCCAGGAGCCAGAGACCCCCTGGCCTTTTTCAGAACCAGGGAAACGCCAACCAGGGGCGTCCTCAGTAAACCCTGGAGGGCGCCCCCGGCAACCCTCCTACGCTGTAAATATGGTCCTTGCCTTTACTAATGACCCCCTTTCATCTAACCCAGACTCCCAGGAACCTAACCCCTCAGCCCCTCCTCCCAAATTTTACCGAACAGACTCCCTATCTGGATCCTCTTGTTCAACGGATTATACCCCGTCCCCTCCCCCCAAGAACGGGCTGCCTAGTCTGTTCGACCGTATTGCTGAACCCCCCTACCCTGTCCGACGTAGCCTCTCCTTTCTTGAACCCAAACAGGTCAGGGTTTGCCAATGGAGGCCCACAGCGGAGCTGGTCAATATGTACGGAGGATTTCCCGGTGGCGGGGATTCCGTCCGATACGGTAATGGCCTGCTCCGCCCCAACTGGTTTTGGTCTGAATGGAAGCAGACCATGGGCCTCCAAGCAGTGTCCGCCCAATATCAGGAGATTTGCAACAACCCCAGTTGCAAATATTGCATCCGAAGGAAGCGTCAGAAGAAGCGTCGTCAGGTCTGGTTTCCCTCCCACGATTTGGTCATGGCCAATGGTGGGTACCCCGGCGGCGGGAACCTTATCAGGGATAAGGAAGGTAATACCCGTCCCTATAAGTTTTGGAACCGGTGGCGGAAACAGGTGAAACCTTTTGGAGACGGGGGAGACCAGTCTCGCAAAAGGCCACCTTCGTCCGCCCCTACCCAAACTGACCCGCCGATCCCAGTTTTGGACCACGCCAAAACTCCCCCAAAACCCCTGCCGACCTCAGTCTTGGACCACGCCAGACTTCCTCTAACCCCACCTCAGCAAGAGAATCATGATTTTCATCATGATTCCTATTCCCCCTCGACCTTCCACCCGCCTCTTACCGGGGCAAATCTGGTGCTGTTGAGTGATAAGCGGGTTAAAAGTCGGCAGTGGAAACCCGCCCGGCATTCCTATAAACCTCAGAAAGCGACGAAGAAGATCCAAGTGGATCTCATCGACAACGTCCCTCCCCTAAAGGACCCACTGCTGACTACCCCACCCCTTCCCAGACAAAACCGTAAAAACGTACGTATATCCGATAACGTACGTACCCATTCCCCCCCTAACTTCCAACAAAGCCCTGGGGAGATCTTGCCGTCCACCTCTGGTCAGCGAAGACCCCCCAACGCCTCACCACGCAGGATATCCCCACTCCCCGGGATAACGATGACTTGGCCTCCCGGTTACGTAACCTACGTAACCCTGACGACGCCCCCTCTGGAACAAACCCTGACCCCATCCGCCTCCTGCGGAATAAAGGGGACAATTCGTGGCGGCTCGCCCCCCGCCATTCCAAAAGCGCCCGCCACGATTCTGTCCCCCCAACCGCAACCTCTGCCAATCCCTTTACCCCGGAACAGTGGGCACCCTATGTCGAATTGGGTGACATGTTCCAGGAAGTCCGCGAGGAGCTGAACGAGGTGGAGGCTGCCCAACATGAGTGTTAACCTCTGGGGGCCACGCCACTAGAAAGGCTAACGAAGACTTCCACACCACCATGACCCAGGTCCGAAGGAAAGTCGACGAGTTCGAGAACTTGCTTTTCGACTTCATGGCCATGGACCGCCATCCGGACGGAGGAGCTGGAAGCATCTGGCCAACTCCGTCTCCCCAATATGTCCATTTGGGCTGACCCTCTACCTCAACCTCAGCGTCCTCAGTCCGACCCAACGACCAATAAGACCGCTCCAAAATCCGAAGAAAACCCGGTCCCTTACCCATAAACGGTCCCTTTCACAGGGGGAAGCCCCTCTCAACCCGAAAAACCCATTCCTCCTACCCAACCCAGATCCCCCGAAAAACCCCGCCCCCCTCGCTTCCTCCGGAGCCAACGCAATGTCTGGAGGGAGGAGGCGCAGACCTTGGACGCCTCACCACCCAAAACTCCGCCCCCTAATCCCATCAGAGAAGCGGTTCAAAGCCGTTTTGATGGGCAACACGTCCTTTTTCGCGTCGCAATGCTCCACCGCTGTGCTCTGCGGAAAAGCCCCCTAATTCTGGTGAGTGTGTCGGGGGTCAAAAACCGTTGCCCTTGTAGACTCCGGGGCCAATATCTGTCTCATATCCAAGGCATTTTTTCGACCGCGTAAATGCCTCGGGAATTCTCTCCCTTTCCCTGGACACTGCGACGGTGGCCAAAGTCATCCACTGCCGCAGCGGGTTCCACCCTTCAAATGGTCAGCTCTTGCGAACTCCCTTTTGTTTGTAATAACCATAAATTCAGTTTCACCTTCCATGTAACCCAAGGGTTACACCAGGACGTCATAATTGGATATGACTTCCTGGAAAAACCGATTGGTCCATTATCCCAAAAACCCACTCCCTCCAGACCCCCTTACTGGGAGACGCCCCTCCCCTGACCCCGGAAGAACTACAGGCCCTGGCTAACAAGTTTAGCATTCAGACCGCCCTTAGCGTTTTTCTTCTGTATGAGGGAGGAAGAAAACCCTACAGCCCCGGTCCGGAAGCTATGGTCCCCGTGCGCTGTCTTGTCGACGGCGCAAAGTAACCAACTGCTACCAAGCAGTTCTTTTTAGAACCCGACCCGGAACTTATGGAGCGGTATGAGG
>JASAND010010668.1:0-44374 GCA_030248195.1 Trissonchulus latispiculum | reverse complement strand
CCCCCCTGGCCCCCCTGCCTACGCCCCTGATTATACCCGAAAATGAGCGAAATCGGTGACTATAAAATTAGGTACCCGGCGACCCCACCCCTTAAATGGGTGAATTCGGCCACATGCATGAACGGTCCAAGGATGCGTTTGGGAAGGGGTCCGGAACTTCCCCCAGTTTTACCAGACACTCACGGGGATTTTCTGGATGAAACAAAAATTGAACAGTTTCCAATTCAGAAAACTGCGCCCGCCGGACCTTTCTATCGCAATTTTTAAACACCTATGCACCTATCTTTAGTCGGCAGTGCACTAGTGGTGAAGGAAGGTCAAAAGTGAGGGTGATCTCAACGAGTATAAAATCGTAGTAAAATTTTACTGTAGTATATAACATTTGCTTGTTTTGTATATACATCATGTCATTATAAGCTAAAAAGCGCTGAAAATCAAAATAGACGGTTTCAGACTAAACATTACTATTTCACCGATCATCTATCTTGCGAACAGGGTTCATAGAGCTGGTTTTCCTGGCTTTTTCCTACAGGGGGGGTGGAGGGGGCCCCCAGAAGTTCGTTCCCCCCCAGACTTGGGTCGCCCCTCCCAGGATTCGGGCCTTCCCCCCCAGAACTCTAAAGTGCCTGGAAAAATAGGGTTTTGAGTGTAAATTTTGAAAAAATTTTCCGGCCTCGCCGGATTTTTACCTATTTTTGAGCATTTTTCAGCTATTTTAGCTTAAATTTTAACAAATAGTTAGCTCAGTAGCAAAAAATAGCTATTTTTAGGCATTTTTCGGAAAATTTTTCTTCCCCCCCCCCCCAAGAATCGGGGCCCCCCCCCCAACCTGGCGGGGGGGGCGTAAAATTTTTGCCTAGGGAAAAAGCCATTTTTCCCGTCCGTCGGACAATGTACGACCTCACAGAGTAAATAAAAGCCATCTCATTTAGTATTAAATCAGTGCTGGGATGCCGTCAGGTCCTTTTCCTTTTGCCCGCTCTACCGACTGGGCAACGCAAAATTTTTCCATTTTCTCCAATCCAAGTCCTGGGTGCGCCTATGGACGGGATAAGAACTCGATCCCACTTACCTGCTTTCGCTCACCTACTGTCGCATAGCAAGCTGGATAGACGCTGGGGTAAAAGGCGAAAAAGACCTCCCGGTTCTCTGAAAACAATTCCAAAAGCTGAACTATAGTACGGCCAAAAAGTGTGTGTGTAAACGTATACAAGTTTATAGAAAATTAATGATGTGAGTAAACCCCAACAATGTATATATTTTTAGAATCATCGGGAACTCGAGATTTCAGTAATACGGAATTCCATCTTATAATAGAACCAGTGTCTGAAAATACACCCAATCCCGGAATTCACGAATTCCGGATTTCACTCTAGCTTGGAAGTTTTTTGTGAATTCCGAGAACTGGGATCATTTCTACTAGTTGGTTCTGCAATACAAGATTTGTTCAGCTCATCAAGCGCTTTCGAATGATACCCATATTGTGGGTATTGGAGAAAATTTTCAAAATCGGGAAATTATGAAAACCGGGAATTCTTGAAATTGGGTGCATTTTCGTGGAAAACTTCTAGGAGCAACAATAAGCGGCGGGACCAGCTCTATTCGATCGTGAAAACAAAAGTTTAGACTGTGATAAAAATTTGTCGAAAAACTAAAAATTTTAGATTTTCCGTGAATGAAATCTAGAATTCTCAAATTTTCCGGATTTCGAAAAATTCGAGTTCCTGAAGATTCTAAGAATATATACATTGGTGGGGTTAACTCCAATGGTTAATCTGCTACAAACGGCCAAAGTTTATACACAAGGTTTTTGGTCGTACTATAATGAACTCAGTCCCACTTACCTGCTTGAAACACTGTCGCATAGCAAGCTGGATAGACGCCACGGTAAAAGGCGAACAGACCTCCCGGCTCTCTGGAAACAATTGCAAAAGCTGAACCAATGGACTTTACTAGCTATAAATCAAATTAAATTAATTATATTATACGCAATACGTATTCAGTACGGTTAAAACAAACATTCGTGAATAGCAGCTAATAAAAAATTGTTAAAATCTTAGAATCATTACTAAGGTATATAATATGTATATATAATTACTGGAAAAAATAAAGAAAAGAAGCTTGATGTGAAGTGCAGACTCTAAAACATTTTCCACAAGAGCAGAAAAAAGACAGAAGCTTGTTTTGAAAATCGGACCTACGACAATTTTGCGCATTTTTGAATTCGAGTGCGTAAAAGTCCTAAATTGGTTTTATTCATTGTAAACACATTTAAAGTGAAAAGCAGCCTCTAAAAGTTGACGAAATCTTTAATTTTTCAGAGTGACCTTGCTCCTTAATTCTTTTCCTTGGACAGTTAAGAAAATTTACTGGAAATAACACATTTTAGTTGCGAATTTGTCAAGTTAACGGCATTCACGCAAAAAATAATACAAATACACAACTGCATATGGAGGCAAGACCAATGCGGAATTGAAGAAATAAGCGGGAGGTCTGAAGGGCGATAACCCCCGAAGATACCACCACGGAAATTATGGATAATAGAGCGTCAGGGAGCGAATTTAAAGAAAGATTTTAAAAATGATAAAAAATTCAAGTGTAATATTTGAAACGGTTTGATGTTTCAAATGTCTTCCAAAACTGACTAAAATGAAATAAAGAAATGTTTTCTAACATAAAATATGCGAAAACACAGCAACAATCTAACTATACAAGGTAACAAAACATTTCTGTATTTTTTTTGCAGTATTTGAGTTGACCCACTACCACCCCCCCCCTCCCCTGGTTAAGCCCCCAGGCGCGGAGCCCGGGTGGGGAATTACCCCGAAATAGTAGAACCCACCCGGAAATTTTACGTGCCATGTGTGAAACGCCCATTTCCTAAAAATTTTCGTAGTTAAATATTTCTTAAACTTAAATAAGTAAATATATTTCAATATTTTTTAATATATATTTACAGTGTTTTTTTTTTCGCCGACGGCTTATGTGTAACGTTACACACCTCTCCAAAATTTTTTGCTATTTTTCAGAAAAAAGTGTGTAACTACCTAAAAATTCCTAATTTACGCGCGTTTTGCTTAACACATGTATACAATTTTATAGTTAATAAAATTTTCCTTTGAAAAATTATAAGTAAAATTTTATTTACAGCAATATTTGGAGTTTCACCAAATCGGATCGACAAAATTAAAAAATTGAGCAGTTACATCGATGATTTGCATTTATTGGTTTTGACTTTATAGAACGAAGGAAAACACCAGTGCACCGAGACCGAAGGAGCATAATTTTTCGAAAGGCCTCCTGTAGCACAAAACTTGGCAAGGAACCAGTTAAATATTGATTCATATGCTGAAAAATTTTGGTATTTTTATGCGTTTTTAATACAAGAACAAACAAATATAACAAATATAATATGCATACTGTATAACTAATATATACTTAAATAATACCGAAAATAAAAATGCACGACATGGGTGCAAAGGGGGGTCTGGGGGCGAAGCCCCCAGACATCGTCAAATATGTGGAAACAAATGAATGAGCATTGGAAAAAGTTCGATCGTTTGGTAAAATTTGTCCAAAATTTTGGTGTAACGTTACACAGTCGCCAAAATTTTTTTTTGCTATTTTCCAGAAAAAAGTGTGTAATTACACGCGTTTTTGGAGCAAAAAAAAAACACTGTATATTTATTCTTACTTCAATATTACTTTATTCAATAAAATAAACTAAAATTAATAGGTATATATTTTTTAATTTCAAAGAATGCTCACTGAAAATTCCACTAAGGTCAACAAGTAGAAAATTGTTCAGCTTCAGGGGGCGGGAAAACTTTTTGCATCCCCCCCCCCCGAAATTTTTTTTCTGGCTACGCTAGTGAACAATTCCCGCCTCGCATTGCATTTCTGCTACAAACATTTTCATTTCTCTGAGCAATGAATCGTGTCCGAATCAGGTCCAGAGGATAGCATGCAACCACTGCGCAGACACCAGCTACAAGACCAGACGTGAGGTTAAGCTTGGCAGGCATCCCGTCAAAGAAGACTGAATTACTCTTCAAAGTAATGCTAACTTTCTCTGTTATAGCCCCCTGAAAAAATAAAGCAAAATATTTATAGGCTAATCTCTTAACATATCCCTTAGCGAAGGCTGTTTATACGAGCATTTATGAGCGCTGCTAATAGTGGTACCAGAATAGCATTCTCATGACAGTCATGTCCCCTTTGATTCGAAATTTCATCATGAAACAACAGCTCGGTAGACCACAGTTTCAAAAATTTTCGGCTTCGACCAAATTTTCAAAAATTTTCATTTCTACAATTTCATTCAAAGATCATTAATTCTTAACTGGACAGCCTAGATATCCATAATACAGAGCAGCCGAAATCACGATTCTCAAGACCAACATATTTTACAAGATTGCTCTGCCGACGTTTATACTTTAGCTTCAGAACAAAAGGAAACAACAAAACAAAAGTTTTGCGCAGGAGCTGCGTCATGACTCTAGATTCTAATTTGAACCAGCGAAAAGCTTGATGCAACGGTTACCAGAAAAATGAGTAGCCATAGACGGAAGACCCGTATTTTCGGATTTTGGTAGCTAAAAGGGGGCTAGTGATTGGGTGAAAGAGAACTTAATGTACCATCGTGCTTGGCATACACAAACCTGTATATAATCGTTCGAGGTAGGCTGTTAGACGATTGTAACTGTGACACCGGTTGAAGAGCTTCGATCACTACGTTTAGGTACGGACATAATGTTAAGGCACGTTCCGAATGGCAAACTTAATTTCTGGTACCTGAATAACTGTTCGAGGGTCTACAATGTACAAACACGTGGGGGTAATTTATACAACGCAACAATATTAGTCACACCGAAAACTTACCCACCTGAATACTAGTGTAGGATACAGACAACAGTTGTGCTGACACATGACCTTTCCACAAAGCCTTCCACCCTTCATCATTTGCAATGGCCGCAGCTGCCTGTAGCAGACTCCAATAACGCCCAGAACTGTGCCAATTTATTGCTTCAGACTGAAGCTAAAATGGGGGCCAGTATAAAATGCAGACGCAGACGCAGACGCAGACCTGCAGACTTAGCAGACCCACGCAGACGCAGACTCGGGTATAAAACGCAGATCCAAAAGCAGACTCGGGTATAAAATGCAGACTTCACAACAGACGCAGACTTTGGTATAAAATGCAGACTTGCAGACCTGGGTATAAAAAGCAGACTGTGGTATAAAATGCAGACTTTTGAGCAGACTTGCAGACCCGGATATAAAAAGCAGACTCGGTTATAAAATGCAGACTTTTGAGCAGACTTGCAGACCTGGGTATAAAAAGCAGACTTACGTATATATCATTGGGAAAACCCCAGAGCGGTGAACGCCTACGTATCTTTGGGGTTGCGGCCGTCTCTTGCCAACTCAGAAGGCGGTCCTACCGGGCCGATTGAGGATCGCCAGGTGGCCGGAAGCAACAACACCTTTATGTATACAATATAGGCATTTAAGGGGGGTCCATTTTTTGGTCATTTTTTCGACTTTTTCCGATGTCGCTCATTTTTACAAATTTCGTAGTCCAAACTGTATATTTTAACGAGTTTTTGAAACTAAAGTCGCAAGTCTTACGGTTGTTGAGTAATTTGACCTCAAAGTTGAGATTTTATGTGTTAAACATAGGAAATTAGAAAAGTTGTCACTTTTTCACGTGAGCCAGAGAAATCTCGCGAATGGCAAAATGGATCCGCCCAAACTTTATATCATATTTTTGCTATGTTTCCGAACTGTGATTTGCAGGAATCAGAATTTTGATTTAGGCCTTTAAAAATTTTTAAGGAATTTTTGAAGTATTAAAATTTGATGTCTGTTAAATTTGGTGCCAAATTTTAATATTTCAAAAATTCATTAAAATTTTTTAAAGACCTAAATAAAAATTCTGATTCCAACAAAACACTGATCGTAAAAATGTAAAACATATTATATAAATTTTGGGCGGATCCTATTTGCCATTCGCGAGATTTCTCTGGCGCACGTGAAAAATTGACAACTTTTCACATTTCCTATATTTAACACATAAAATCTCAACTTTGAGGTCAAATTACTCAGCAACAAGACTTTACGACTTTAATTTCAAAAACTCGTTAAAATATACAGTTTGGACTATGAAATATGTAAAAATGAGCGACATCGGAGAAAGTCGAAAAAATGACCAAAAACTGGACCCCCCTCCCTTAAGCTCATATAAAATGCAGACTTTTTGACATGCTTGCAGGCTGATTTGAAAGCGCATTCCCCAGCTCTACTTTTCACTTTTTCACCAGCAACTTTAAAATTTAGAATGGGGTCATGAGTAGCCCATTCATGATTGTCCGTTTGTTCATTTCTGTAGTCGATTTGTCCGTTTTAAAATATAGTCATACTTTTGCTGTTTGGTCGTTTGTCGCTTTGTCCGTTCGGAGGGTTGATTCATACTTTTGCTGTTTGCTGTATTGTTGTTGTCCGTTTGTTCGAAAGGGCTGTCCGCTTGGACTTGAGCAATGTTTTAAATTTTCCGTACTTGTCTGCACGCAACAGCCCATCAGAAATGAGTAGCATTATATACCACGTCCTTGGTTAAATTGACGTTTATATAAGAATTTTGAATGTGTTTTAATATTTAATATCTAAATATGGTCATATTGTTAGCATAAATTGTAAACTTTGAAAAGTATCCGGTGCAGAGTGTTTAAGAGAGCAAAATTTCAAAAATGCTGTAGCAAATCAGCATAAACAGAAAATGTCAGGTGACTCGAAAACATAAACAGCAATCTAGCAACACAGCTAAAGCTAAATGGTGTGTTAAAACAAAAAGAAACAGGCACCATCCATACGGACAAACGGGTAATCAGTACATAACAGGAGTATGAACCACTTTGTGTTTTTTATAAACGGTCAACCAGGCAAAACGACAAAGAGCCCATACTGCATAGTTATACACCAAAATCTGCAAAACCTATACGCATACATTTTATACCGGAGCTAGCTTAATTGCAGACTGGCCTACATTTTATAGCCAAGCCTGCATTTTATATCAGGGGTTTGCAAAGTACGTAAGTCTGCATAAAATTCTGCATTTTACACCCAAGTGCTTTTTATACTCCGGTCTAAGATGTAGAAGTAGTAGAAGAGTATAGGTTCTAGCTTAAGACTCATAGGTTAAGTTAAGTTTAAGTTGGCACGAGAAATTAATGTAGGAATAGCTAGCTAATAATGGGTAATATATAAATTGAGAATTCGTTATTCGGCGTATACATTTTAATATTCGAGTCTACAGCCGCAGTACGTATATATGAAAGATCCAAAAGAGACTATCCGAGACTGTTTTATATTTCCCCGAGTCTGCAAAGCTGCACTACAGTGCATTTTATACCGGAGTCTGTAAGCTTGGACTAAAGTCCGCATTTTATACCCTAGTCCGCAAGTCTGCATTTTATACCCAGGTCTGCATTTTATACCCCGAGTCTGCAAGTCTGCACTAAAGTCTGCTTTTTATTCCCGAGTCTGCAAGTCTGCAATGAAGTCTGCATTTTATACCTTTAGTAAAGTCTGCGTCTGCCTTTTATACCCGAGTCTGCGTCTGCACTAAAGTCTGCGTTTTATACCCCCCAGTCTGCTGGTCTGCGTCTGCGTCTGCGTTTTATACTGGCCCTAAAATGGTATATAATACCTGAATATTAATAACGACGCATGTACATGACAATAATAATAAAATGAAATTGTCTTCACTGATGAACTTACGAACTGCTGTTCGTTTGCATAGTTAGTTAAAGCAAGATAGATTTGATCAACATTCTTAAGAGGCTCAGTTGACTTGGGATCCTCTACAGTTTCCAGCGCCATTTTTATAGATTTTTCCGGGAGGTGGGAGATTTGTTGAAAAATTAGCCAAAAAATTGCCATTTTTGGCGTATTTTGGAAGTAGAAACGCAAAAAGTTCTGAAACAAACATGCCTGGATTTAGGCTGAAAATAGCCATTTTTATGAAGGAAAATCAGTGAAAATATCTCCCATTTTGGCAAATGTAGACCTCATTACGGGGGCAGCGCCCAAATTCGGAGGGCGGGCGATTTCGGGGGCGGGCGATTTCGGGGGGCGGCGACCGGTTTTTGGAGGTCAATTTCCGGGGCCCAACCCTGCAAAAATACCCTAACTTCCTTCTTCCTAAACAGACATGGGCGCGCTGTTCCATTCAATAGTTGCTACCAGCACTGATATTGAGGTCGCCATAATTCGCTTCTGTATTTTGAGATGATTAGGCTCTAAAGTTTATCGTTCTTTGTGTTACGCATAGTTGGGTAATTTGGAAAGGCTGCTTAGATAGTCTATGCGCACTCGTGCCCTTCAATTGCTCGCCTGCTAGTGTGCAATCTCTGAGAGCACAGCAAGCAGTGCTACAACTGGCTTGTTATATGGTTTCAAACAAAAATAGAAGACATTTAGTCTTCTATGTGTCATGTCCTTAAAGACTGACATTTGGCTTCAAATTTCAGTCGTTTATTTTCAATTGAACCTAATTTGCATATTTCTTTCGGCAGAAAGTATGTATATATAAGGGTGAGAAATTATTTATCATTGCAGTCAGTTCTGCTGGCTGTTAGCAGCCTCCCCCAGGCATACTCCGACAGGAGAGCAGCGAAGGCTTACCGTGCAGTACAATTGTACTGCACAGTGTAGCGTGCAATTCAATTGTACGCAGGCTGTTGTAGCATGATTCAATTAAACTTAGCCATGTTACAAATATTTGGTACAGGATACAGGGGCGGATCCAGGGGGGGGGGCGGTCGTCCGACCCTCATCGCGAATCGAGATCGACGTTAGGAAAAATTAAGGAGAAAATAGCAAAAGGCCAAAAACGTCTTCACCGTGAATTTTCTTCTTCTTATCAGCATATTTATTTCTGTGAAAAAGCTTGATTGCGCCCAGATTTTCGTAGAAAATATCCAATGTGGCCTAGAAAATGTATAAAATATTTAAAAAGCGATTTTTTGAAATGCAAAGAATTAAAGACTTGATGATCGATTTTATTGCAGAAAACAAAAAATCTTCAATTTCTCGCTGTTGCCTGATGCACTCCGCACAGTGGAAAGTTGGAGGGTACCCATCTTGCCTTCGGCCTTGGGCTGAGTGCTCCCACTAACTACTCGTGTGCGTGGCAGAGGAGAGGCATTTTTACTGGGGGACCCCCATAAAATGCGCTCCACAAATCCCGACTTCCTCCCCATGACCCAAAAATTGCCAAATTTTACCATTTTCACTCTAAATTTTCAAATAGAGAAGTTAGTATATAACCGATTTGCCTACCATTACCTAAAAGACTAAGTATACCGTTTTACGAATACAGTTTAGAAGGTTGTAGAATCAATCATTGGAAAACGTACAATCGTAATGTCTATCTGAAAACTAATTATATGTGCTAACTGACAGGTTTCATGCATTGCAGAACATATACACTCATACCGGTTACGTGCAATCTTGCTGACCACTCTGCCAGACTGATATAGGTGAGGGCGGGCGTCATCAGTGGCGTACCCTTCACCTATTGCAGCTTTGGGCTTTTGGTTCCTCCGTTAAAGTTGAAGAAAAGCGTTTCTGCCCTGTGGTCTTCCATTCACACGTGTGGTTACACATGAATGATTACACACAGTGCTGTATTTATACAAAAACATTACGTATATATATATATACATACATATATATATATATATATATACAAGTAACAAAAATGCTCCGCACAAAGGAGGATAATATGTGTGTGATGGCCTGTGTCTATCCTTAAGATTGAGAAAACAAAGACGGCAGTTCTATGACAAAAGCTGCTCAGCTCACATAGGGGCTTTCTTTTGACTCCAAATTGACCACTTTTGAAAAGGGGAAGTTTTGGACCCAAAATTGTCTGTGTCTCTACTCTACCCCACCACTGCTATCTACAGCCACTTTGGGTATGCAGTTCCATGACAAAAGTTGCACTGCTTTCTTAGGGCTTCCAGACCTGATGTCATTGTTCACCACTTTTCTAAAATCCTCATTTGTGACTCAAAATCGTCCAAGTCTTCAAAGAATCATATTGCTACTCTACAGCCACTTTGTGTATACTGTTACCCTATGACAAAAGTTGCTCAGTTCGACAGAGGCTTTCATTTGCTACAAAATTTGACCACTTTTGAAAATTCTCATTTTTGACTGAAAATGGCCTCTGGGTCTCTATCTGTTCATTTAATAATAGTACTTTCCAGCCTACTTTGGAAGGCTGAAGCTCTATGACAAAAAGTTGTTTCAGCTCGGCTTAGGACTTTCACTTGGTACCAAATTTGACCACTTTTGAAAACTTTCTTCATTTTTTGACCGGAAAATGTCTGTTCCCCACTCCACCACAGCAGTTTTCCACAGCCAATTTGGGTCGCAGCTCTATGACAAGTTGCCAGCTCACTTTGGGCTATTTGATACCATATTTTTACAACTTTTGAAAAATTTTGTTTTCGACCACTTGAATTCTCATTCGACGAATTTTCCAAAATGGTATTATAATAAAAAAATTGTTCGTGTACAATGGACGGTGTGACGGATAGCCGGGAATGAGCTGGGCACACCAGAAAACTCCTATACACAAAGCTTTGAGAGGCCAGGTAGTATTTCCTACCATGGACCTGGAGGGAACGGTTTCCGACATGACCCCCCAGACGGCAAAAAGAAACCAGCACAGCAAGATGGATGAGTCCCTACGGCAAAATGGACATCGGCACAATGAGTTGGGCGCACCAGAGCGCCCCTAGTAGACAAAGTTTTGAGAGGCCAGGCAAAAGCCTACCATGGACCTCCAGGATGCGGTTTCCGATTTGACCCTCTCGACGGCAAAGTGAAACCAGCCCAGCAAGATGGGCGGATCTGACGGTAAAATCGACTGCAGTAATCGATTGTCTGTGCCAGAAAAATCATCGTATGGAAGATTTTTGAGCGTTCAAAAGTTAAATAGATAGCGAGAAATTTCGATTTTTCATTTTTCGAATTTTCGCCAATTTTGACGGTCCACTGTAGTCGCTAGGGAAGAGACATATCACCGCCGCAACCTGGACCGTTAGTTAGTTCAATATATGTAATTTCTGAATATAAAAAGAAATCAGCTCCAGCTCAAAATCGCCGGATTCCTGAGCGACGACCACAAAAATGGTCAATTTTCGCTATGAGCTGATTTTTAGTGGCCACTGTAGTGCCGTGGCGCAGCTGCGGCGCAAAAAAAGTTGTGATTCTTAAATTCTTTAGAGGGTACTACTAGACTTCACAGCATTTTAGGTTGGCCCACCGCTGCAGATCACGTGAAGCGGCGAACATTATACAATACAACCATCAAATAGAGAAACCGGAAAAAAAAAACATCGCCGCCATGGGTCCGGGGCGCAGTAAAGCGGATATGGGCTGAAACTCAGACACAAACTCGATGTGCTCTTGTTAATTTGGTGCACGAGTTCCGCGCAGGATTCGCGCAGGATTTTTGCAGTTTCTGCGCAGCTTATTTTACACTGTCTCAGCCACTTTTCACACATATTAGTAATGCTGCCGCGACTTATGATATTGCAATTTTCAAAAAAAAAAATCACAACAAAAAGTAACTTATGTTGGAAATATGATATTCTTTGCATATATATATATATACAAGTAACAAAAATGCTCCGCACAAAGGAGGATTGTGTGTGATGGCCTGTGTTCTACTACCCAAGTGAGAAAATAAAGACGCAGTTCTATGACAAAAGGTGCTCAGCTCACCGCAGGGCTTTCATTTGATACCAAATTTTACCATTTTTGAAAAATTGTATTTTGGACCCAAAATCGTCTAAGTCCCCACTCCACCCCACCACAGCACTCTACAGCCACTTTGGGTATGCAGTTCTATGACAAAAGTTGCTCAGCTCCCTTAAGGCTTTCATTTGATGCCAAATTCACCACTTTTAAAAATTTTCATTTGTGAACCAAAATCGTCTAAGTCCCCACCCCCCACCACAGCACTCTACAGCCACTTTAGGTACGCACTTCTATGACAAAAGTTGCTCAGTTCGATGCGGGCTTTCATTTGGTATCAACTTTGACCACTTTTTGAAAAATTTCATTTTTGACCCAAAATCGCCGGAAGTCCCACCCCACCCCATCACAGTCACTCTACAGCCACTTTGAGCATACAGTTCTATGACAAAAGCTGCTCAGCTCGCTTTGAACTTTCATTTAGATACCAAATTTGACCACTTTTGAAAGCTCATTTTTGACCGAAAATCGCCTAAGTCCCACTACCCACCCACACACAGCACTCTACAGCCACTTTGAGCATGCAGTTCTATGACAGAAGTTGCTCAGCTCGCTTAGGGCTCTATTTGGTACCAAATTTGAACACTTTTGAAAACTTTCATTTTTGACCGAAAATCGCCTAAGTCCCCACCCCACCCCACCCCTAAGCGCGCTGCAGCCACTTTGGTCACAGCAGTTCTATGACAAAAGTTGCTCAAATAGTGGCTGTAGAGTGCTGTGGTGGGGTGGGGTGGGGACTTAGGCGATTTTTTTCGGTCAAAAATGAAAGTTTTTCAAAAGTGGTCAAATTTAGTACCAAATGAAAGCCCTAAGCGACCTCTCCCCCTTTTGTAAAGCTGAGTAACTTTGCTATAGAACGGCATGCTCAAAGTGGCTGTAGAGTGCTGTGGTGGGGTGGGGTGGGGACTTAAGCGATTTTCGGTCAAAAATGAAAGTTTTCAAAAGTGGTCAAATTTGGTACCAAATGAAAGCCCTAAGCGAGCTGAGCAACTTTTGTCATAGAACCGTATGCTCAAAGTGGCTGTAGAGGGCTGTGGGGACTTAGGCGATTTTGGGTCAAAAATGAAATTTTTCAAAAGTGGTCAAATTTGATACCAAATGAAAGCCCGCATCGAACTGAGCAACTTTTGTCATAGAAGTGCGTACCTAAAGTGGCTGTAGAGTGCTGTGGTGGGGTGGGGACTTAGACGATTTTGGGTCACAAATGAAAATTTTTAAAAGTGGTGAACTTTGGCATCAAATGAAAGCCCTAAGTGAGCTGAGCAACTTTTGTCATAAAACTGCATACCCAAAGTGGCTGTAGAGTGCTGTGGTGGGGTGGGGTGGGGATTTAGACGATTTTGCGTCCAAAATACAATTTTTCAAAAATGGTGAAATTTGGTATCAAATGAAAGCCCTAAGTGAGCTGAGCAACTTTTGTCATAGAACTGCGTCTTTATTTTCTCAATTGTAAGGATAGACACAGGCCATCACACACATATTATCCTCCTTTGTGCGGAGCATTTTTGTTACTTGTATATATATATATATGCAGAATATCGCTACAAATAAGTTAGTTGTGTTTAAAATTGCAATATCATAGGGGTCGCGGCAGCGACCCCTATAATATGTGTGAAAAGTGGCTGGAGACAGTGTAAAATAAGCTGCGCAGAAGCTGCGCAAAATCCTGCGCAGATCCTGCGCAGATTTCATGCGCAAATTGTAGAGCACATCGAGTTTAGTATGTCTGTGAAGTTTCAGCCCCGTATCACTTACCGTTAAAAAGTTGCGCCCCGGACCGGTTATGGCGGCGATGTTTTTTTTTTTTTCCGGTTTCTCCTATTTGATGGTTGTATTGTACATAATGTTCGCCGCTTTCACGTGATCTGCAGCGGTGGGCCAACCTAAAGGGCTATGGGGTCTAGTAGTACCCTCTAAAGAATTTAAGAATCACAACTTTTTTTTGCGCCGCAGCTGCGCCACAGCGCCGCAGTGGCGCCGCAAAGTCGGCTCATAGCGAAAAGTGACCATTTTTGTGGTCGTCGCTCAGGTCGAACGTTACGAGCTGGAGCTGATTTCTTTTTATATTCAGAAATTACATATATTGAACTAACTAACGGTCCAGGTTGCGTGTCTCTATCTCTTCCCTAGCGACCACAGTGGCCCGTCAAAAATGGCGAAAATTCGAAAAATGAAAAATCGAAATTTCTCGCTATCTATTTAACTTTGAACGCTCAAATCTTCCATACGATGGTTTTCTGGCACGGAGAATCGATTCCCGCAGTCAGTTTTACCGTCAGACCCGCCCATCTTGCTGGGCTGGTTTCACTTTGCCGTCGAGAGGGTCAAATCGGAAACCGCTTCCTGGAGGTCCATAGTAGGCTTTACCTGGCCTCTCAAAACTTTGTCTATAGGGGTTTTCTGGTGCGCCCAGCTCATTCCCGGTGTCCTTTTTGCCGTAGGACTCATCCATCTTGCTGTGCTGGTTCCACTTTGCCGTCTGGAGGGTCATGTCGGAAACCGCTTCCTGGAGGTCCATAGTAGGCTCTACCTGGCCTCTCAAAACTTTGTGTATAGGGGTTTTCTGGTGTGCCCAGCTCATTCCCGGTATCCGTTTTGCCGTCCGACGTACCTATTTTGCTGGGCTGGTTCCACTTTGCCGTTTGAAGGGTCAGTCGGGTGGGGGGTCAAGTGGTCGAAAATAAAATTTTTCAAAAGTTGTAAAATATGGTATCAAATGAAAGCCCAAAGTGAGCTGAGCAACTTTTGTCATAGAACTGCGTACCCAAAGTGGCTGTAGAGTGCTGTGGTGGGGTGGGGTGGGGACTTAGGCGATTTTCGGTCAAAAATGAAAGTTTTCAAAAGTGGTCAAATTTGGTACCAAATGAAAGCCCTAAGCGAGCTGAGCAACTTTTGTCATAGAACTGCATGCTCAAAGTGGCTGTAGAGTGCTGTGGTGGGGTGGGGTGGGGACTTAGGCGATTTTCGGTCAAAAATGAAATTTTTCAAAAGTGGTCAAATTTGATACCAAATGAAAGCCCGCATCGAACTGAGCAACTTTTGTCATAGAAGTGCGTATATACCTAAAGTGGCTGTAGAGTGCTGTGGTGGGGTGGGGGCTTAGACGATTTTGGGTCACAAATGAAAATTTTTAAAAGTGGTGAACTTTGGCATCAGATGAAAGCCCTAAGTGAGCTGAGCAACTTTTGTCATAGAACTGCATACCCAAAGTGGCTGTAGAGTGCTGTGGTGGGGTGGGGTGGGGACTTAGACGATTTTGGGTCCAAAATAAAATTTTTCAAAAATGGTCAATTTTGGAATCAAAAGAAAGCCCTATGTGAGCTGAGCAACTTTTGTCATAGAACTGCGTCTTTATTTTCTCAATCTTAAGGATAGACACAGGCCATCACACACATATTATCCTCCTTTGTGCGGAGCATTTTTGTTACTTGTATATATATATATATATATATATATATATATATATATATACGTAATGTTTTGTGTATAAATACAGCACTGTGTGTAATCATTCATGTGTAACCACACGTGTGAATGGAAGACCACAGGGCAGAAACGCTTTTCTTCAACTTTAACGGGGGAACCAAAAGCCCAAAAGCTGCAATAGGTGAAGGGTACGCCACTGATGACGCCCGCCCTCACCTATATCAGTCTGGCAGAGTGGTCAGCAAGATTGCACGTAACCGGTATGAGTGTATATGTTCTGCAATGCATGAAACCTGTCAGTTAGCACATATAATTAGTTTTTCAGATAGACATTACGATTGTACGTTTTCCAATGATTGATTCTACAACCTTCTAAACTGTATTCGTAAAACGGTATACTTAGTCTTTTAGGTAATGGTAGGCAAATCAGTTATATACTAACTTCTCTATTTGAAAATTTAGAGTGAAAATGGTAAAATTTGGCAATTTTTTGGGTCATGGGGAGGGAAGTCGGGATTTGTGGAGCGCATTTTATGGGGGGTCCCCCCCAGTAAAAATGCCTCTCCTCTGCCACGCACACGAGTAGTTAGTGGAGGTAGGCACTCAGCCCAAGGCCGAAAGGCAAAGATGGGTACCCTCCAACTTTCCACTGTGCGGAGTGCATCCAGGCAACAGCGAGAAATTGAAGGAATTTTTTTGTTTCTGCAATAAAATCGATCATCAAGTCTTTAATTCTTTGCATTTCAAAAAATCGCTTTTTAAAATATTTTATACACATTTCTAGGCCACATTGGATATTTTCTACGAAAATCTGGGCGCAATCCAAGCTTTTTCACAGAAATAAATATGCTGATAAGAAGAAGAAAATTCGCGGTGAAGACGTTTTTGGCCTTTTGCTATTTTCTCCTTAATTTTTCCTAACGTCGATCTCGATTCGCGATGAGGGTCGGACGACCGCCCCCCCCCCTGGATCCGCCCCTGTATCCTGTACCAAATATTTGTAACATGGCTCAGTGTAATTGAACCATGCTACAACCGCCTGCGTACAATTGAATTGCACGCTACACCGTGCAGTACAATTGTACTGCACGGTAAGCCTTCGCTGCTCTCCTGTCGGAGTATGCAGGGAGGCTGCTAACAGCCAGCAGAACTGACTGCAATGATAAATAATTTCTCACCCTTATATACATACTTTCTGCCGAAAGAAATATGCAAATTAGGTTCAATTGAAAATAAACGACTGAAATTTGAAGCCAAATGTCAGTCTTTAAGGACATGACACATAGAAGACTAAATGTCTTCTATTTTGTTGAGCCATATAACAAGCCAGTTGTAGCACTGCTTGCTGTGCTCTCAGAGATTTGTATGCACACTAGCAGGCGAAGCTCCGAGTGAAGGGCACGAGTGCGCATAGACTATCTAAGCAGCCTTTCCAAATTACCCAACTATACGTAACACAAAGAACGATAAACTTTGAGCCTAATCATCTCAAAATACAGAAGCGAATTATGGCGACCTCAATATCAGTGCTGGTAGCTATTGAATGGAACAGCGCGCCCATGTCTGTTTAGGAAGAAGGAAGTTAGGGTATTTTTGCAGGGTTGGGCCCCCGAAATTGACCTCCAAAAACCGGTCGCCGCCCCCCGAAATCGCCCGCCCCCGAAATCGCCCGCCCTCCGAATTTGGGCTTCCCCCGTAATGAGGTCTACATTTGCCAAAATGGAGATATTTTCACTGATTTTCCTTCATAAAAATGGCTATTTTCAGCCTAAATCCAGGCATGTTTGTTTCAGAACTTTTTGCGTTTCTACTTCCAAAATACGCCAAAAATGGCAATTTTTGGCTAATTTTTCAACAAATCTCCCACCTCCCGGAAAAATCTATAAAAATGGCCTGGAAACTGTAGAGGATCCCAAGTCAACTGAGCCTCTTAAGAATGTTGATCAAATCTATCTTGCTTTAACTAACTATGCAAACGAACAGCAGTTCGTAAGTTCATCAGTGAAGACAATTTCATTTTATTATTATTGTCATGTACATGCGTCGTTATTAATATTCAGGTATTATATACCATTTTAGGGCCAGTATAAAACGCAGACGCAGACGCAGACCAGCAGACTGGGGTATAAAACGCAGACTTTAGTGCAGACGCAGACTCGGGTATAAAAGGCAGACGCAGACTTTACTAAAGGTATAAAATGCAGACTTCATTGCAGACTTGCAGACTCGGGTATAAAAAGCAGACTTTAGTGCAGACTTGCAGACTCGGGTATAAAATGCAGACCTGGGTATAAAATGCAGACTTGCGGACTAGGGTATAAAATGCAGACTTTAGTCCAAACTTACAGACTCCGGTATAAAATGCACTTTAGTGCAGCTTTGCAGACTCGGGGAAATATAAATTAGTCTCGGATAGTCTCTTTTGGTTCTTTCATATATACTGCGGCTGTAGACTCGAATATTAAAATGTATACGCCGACTAACAAATTCTCAATTTATATATTACCCATTAGCTAGCTATTCCTACATTAATTTCTCGTGCCAACTTAAACTTAACTTAACCTATGAGTCTTAAGCTGGAACCTATACTCTTCTACTACTTCTACATCTTAGACCGGAGTATAAAAAGCACTTGGGTATAAAATGCAGAATTTTATGCAGACTTACGTACTTTGCAAACCCTGATATAAAATGCAGGCTTGGCTATAAAATGTAGGCCAGTCTGCAATTAAGCTGGCTCCGGTATAAAATGTATGCGTATAGGTTTTGCAGATTTTGGTGTATAACTATGCAGTATGGGCTCTTTGTCGTTTTGCCTGGTTGACCGTTTATAAAAAACACAAAGTGGTTCATACTCCTGTTATGTACTGATTACCCGTTTGTCCGTATGGATGGTGCCTGTTTCTTTTTGTTTTAACACACCATTTAGCTTTAGCTGTGTTGCTAGATTGCTGTTTATGTTTTCGAGTCACCTGACATTTTCTGTTTATGCTGATTTGCTACAGCATTTTTGAAATTTTGCTCTCTTAAACACTCTGCACCGGATACTTTTCAAAGTTTACAATTTATGCTAACAATATGACCATATTTAGATATTAAATATTAAAACACATTCAAAATTCTTATATAAACGTCAATTTAACCAAGGACGTGGTATATAATGCTACTCATTTCTGATGGGCTGTTGCGTGCAGACAAGTACGGAAAATTTAAAACATTGCTCAAGTCCAAGCGGACAGCCCTTTCGAACAAACGGACAACAACAATACAGCAAACAGCAAAAGTATGAATCAACCCTCCGAACGGACAAAGCGACAAACGACCAAACAGCAAAAGTATGACTATATTTTAAAACGGACAATCCGACTACAGAAATGAACAAACGGACAATCATGAATGGGCTACCCATGACCCCATTCCAAATTTTAAAGTTGCTGGTGAAAAAGTGAAAAGTAGAGCTGGGGAATGCGCTTTCAAATCAGCCTGCAAGCATGTCAAAAAGTCTGCATTTTATATGAGCTTAAGGGGGGTCCAGTTTTTGGTCCCCCCCCCCCTCCTCCCCCCTTCATTCTTTTCCCTCTTCCCACCCCTCCCCCCCTCCCATACTACATTTCATAATCTCCCCTTATATATTCCTATTTTTTATTTTTTTTCGACTTTCTCCGATGTCGCTCATTTTTACATATTTCATAGTCCAAACTGTATATTTTAACGAGTTTTTGAAATTAAAGTCGTAAGTCTTACGGTTGCTGAGTAATTTGACCTCAAAGTTGAGATTTTATGTGTTAAATATAGGAAATGTGAAAAGTTGTCAATTTTTCACGTGCGCCAGAGAAATCTCGCGAATGGCAAATAGGATCCGCCCAAACTTTATATCATATGTTTTCCATGTTTCCGATCTGTGATTTGTAGGAATCAGAATTTTTATTTAGGTCTTTAAAAAATTTTAATGAATTTTTGAAATATTAAAATTTGGCACCAAATTTAACAGACATCAAATTTTAATACTTCAAAAATTCCTTAAAAATTTTTAAAGGCCTAAATCAAAATTCTGATTCCTGCAAATCACAGTTCGGAAACATAGCAAAAATATGATATAAAGTTTGGGCGGATCCATTTTGCCATTCGCGAGATTTCTCTTTCGCACGTGAAAAAGTGACAACTTTTCACATTTCCTATGTTTAACACATAAAATCTCAACTTTGAGGTCAAATTACTCAACAACCGTAAGACTTACGACTTTAGTTTCAAAAACTCGTTAAAATATACAGTTTGGACTATGAAATTTGTAAAAATGAGCGACATCGGAAAAAGTCGAAAAAATGACCAAAAAATGGACCCCCCTTAAATGCCTATATTGTATACATAAAGGTGTTGTTGCTTCCGGCCACTTGGCGATCCTCAATCGGCCCGATAGGACCGCCTTCTGAGTTGGCAAGAGAAGGCCGCAACCCCAAAGATACGTAGGCGTTCACCGCTCTGGGGTTTTCCCAATGATATATACGTAAGTCTGCTTTGTATACCCAGGTCTGCAAGTCTGCTCAAAAGTCTGCTTTTTATACCCGAGTCTGCTTTTTATATCCGGGTCTGCAAGTCTGCTCAAAAGTCTGCATTTTATACCACAGTCTGCTTTTTATACCCAGGTCTGCAAGTCTGCATTTTATACCAAAGTCTGCGTCTGTTGTGAAGTCTGCATTTTATACCTGCGTCTGCTTTTTCATCTGCGTTTTATACCCGAGTCTGCGTCTGCGTGGGTCTGCTAAGTCTGCAGGTCTGCGTCTGCGTCTGCGTCTGCATTTTATACTGGCCCCCATTTTAGCTTCAGTCTGAAGCAATAAGTCTCGGTACAGTTCTGGGCGTTATTGGAGTCTGCTACAGGCAGCTGCGGCCATTGCAAATGATGAAGGGTGGAAGGCTTTGTGGAAAGGTCATGTGTCAGCACAACTGTTGTCTGTATCCTACACTAGTATTCAGGTGGGTAAGTTTTCGGTGTGACTAATATTGTTGCGTTGTATAAATTACCCCCACGTGTTTGTACATTGTAGACCCTCGAACAGTTATTCAGGTACCAGAAATTAAGTTTGCCATTCGGAACGTGCCTTAACATTATGTCCGTACCTAAACGTAGTGATCGAAGCTCTTCAACCGGTGTCACAGTTACAATCGTCTAACAGCCTACCTCGAACGATTATATACAGGTTTGTGTATGCCAAGCACGATGGTACATTAAGTTCTCTTTCACCCAATCACTAGCCCCCTTTTAGCTACCAAAATCCGAAAATACGGGTCTTCCGTCTATGGCTACTCATTTTTCTGGTAACCGTTGCATCAAGCTTTTCGCTGGTTCAAATTAGAATCTAGAGTCATGACGCAGCTCCTGCGCAAAAACTTTTGTTTTGTTGTTTCCTTTTTGTTCTGAAGCTAAAGTATAAACGTCGGCAGAGCAATCTTGTAAAATATGCTGGTCTTGAGAATCGTGATTTCGGCTGCTCTGTATTATGGATATCTAGGCTGTCCAGTTAAGAATTAATGATCTTTGAAATGAAATTGCAGAAATGAAAAATTTTTTGAAAATTTGGTCGAAGCCGGAAAATTTTTGAAACTGTGGTCTACCGAGCTGTTGTTTCATGATGAAATTTCGAATCAAAGGGGACATGACGTATGATAACGCTATTCTGGTACCACTATTAGCAGCGCTCATAAATGCTCGTGCGGACAGCCTTCGCTAAGGGATATGTTAAGAGATTAGCCTATAAATATTTTATGTAATTGTTTCAGTTTGGTGTGTTTGAGAAAGTTAGCATTACTTTGAAGAGTAATTCAGTCTTTGACGGGATGCCTGCCAAGCTTAACTTCACGTCTGGTCTTGTAGCTGGTGTCTGCGCAGTGGTTGCATGCTATCCTCTGGACCTGATTCGGACACGATTCATTGCTCAGAGAAATGAAAATGTTTGTAGCAGAAATGCAATGCAGGGGGCGGGAATTGTTCACTAGCGTAGCCAGAAAAAAAATTTCGGGGGGGGGATGCAAAAAGTTTTCCCGCCCCCCCCCCTGAAGCTGAACAATTTTCTACTTGTTGACCTTAGTGGAATTTTCAGTGAGCATTCTTTGAAATTAAAAAATATATACCTATTAATTTTAGTTTATTTTATTGAATAAAGTAATATTGAAGTAAGAATAAATATACAGTGTTTTTTTTTTGCTCAAAAACGCGTGTAATTACACACTTTTTTCTGGAAAATAGCAAAAAAATTTTGGCGACTGTGTAACGTTACACCAAAATTTTGGACAAATTTTACCAAACGATCGGAACTTTTTCCAATGCTCATTCATTTGTTTCCACATATTTACCATTTCTGGGGGCTTCGCCCCCAGACCCCCCTTTGCACCCATGTGTAGCATTTTATTTTCGGTATTATTTAAGTATATATTAGTTATACAGTATGCATATTATATTTGTTATATTTGTTTGTTCTTGTATTAAAAACGCGTACACACCAAAATTTTTCAGCTTATGAAGCAAAATTTAACTGGTTCCTTGCCAAGTTTTGTGCTACAGGAGGCCTTTCGAAAAATTATGCTCCTTCGGTCTCGGTGCACTGGTGTTTTCCTTCGTTCTATAAAGTCAAAACCAATAAATGCAAATCATCGATGTAACTGCTCAATTTTTTAATTTTGTCGATCCGATTTGGTGAAACTCCAAATATTGCTGTAAATAAAATTTTACTTATAATTTTTCAAAGGAAAATTTTATTAACTATAAAATTGTATACATGTGTTAAGCAAAACGCGCGTAAATTAGGAATTTTTAGGTAGTTACACACTTTTTTCTGAAAAATAGCAAAAAATTTTGGAGAGGTGTGTAACGTTACACATAAGCCGTCGGCGAAAAAAAAAACACTGTAAATATATATTAAAAAATATTGAAATATATTTACTTATTTAAGTTTAAGAAATATTTAACTACGAAAATTTTTAGGAAATGGGCGTTTCACACATGGCACGGAAAAATTCCTGGAGGGGTCTACTAATTAGTGGGAATTCCCCAACCTGGCTACGCGCCTGGGGGCTTAACAATGGGAGGGGGTGGGTGGTAGTGGGTCAACTCAAATACTGCAAAAAAAATACAGAAATGTTTTGTTACCTTGTATAGTTAGATTGTTGCTGTGTTTTCGCATATTTTATGTTAGAAAACATTTCTTTATTTCATTTTAGTCAGTTTTGGAAGACATTTGAAACATCAAACCGTTTCAAATATTACACTTGAATTTTTTATCATTTTTAAAATCTTTCTTTAAATTCGCTCCCTGACGCTCTATTATCCATAATTTCCGTGGTGGTATCTTCGGGGGTTATCGCCCTTCAGACCTCCCGCTTATTTCTTCAATTCCGCATTGGTCTTGCCTCCATATGCAGTTGTGTATTTGTATTATTTTTTGCGTGAATGCCGTTAACTTGACAAATTCGCAACTAAAATGTGTTATTTCCAGTAAATTTTCTTAACTGTCCAAGGAAAAGAATTAAGGAGCAAGGTCACTCTGAAAAATTAAAGATTTCGTCAACTTTTAGAGGCTGCTTTTCACTTTAAATGTGTTTACAATGAATAAAACCAATTTAGGACTTTTACGCACTCGAATTCAAAAATGCGCAAAATTGTCGTAGGTCCGATTTTCAAAACAAGCTTCTGTCTTTTTTCTGCTCTTGTGGAAAATGTTTTAGAGTCTGCACTTCACATCAAGCTTCTTTTCTTTATTTTTTCCAGTAATTATATATACATATTATATACCTTAGTAATGATTCTAAGATTTTAACAATTTTTTATTAGCTGCTATTCACGAATGTTTGTTTTAACCGTACTGAATACGTATTGCGTATAATATAATTAATTTAATTTTATTTATAGCTAGTAAAGTCCATCGGTTCAGCTTTTGGAATTGTTTCCAGAGAGCCGGGAGGTCTGTTCGCCTTTTACCGTGGCGTCTATCCAGCTTGCTATGCGACAGTGTTTCAAGCAGGTAAGTGGGACTGAGTTCACTATAGTACGACCAAAAAATGTGTGTATAAACTTTGGCCGTTTGTAGCAGATTAACCATTGGAGTTAACCCTAACAATGTATATATTCTTAGAATCTTCAGGAACTCGAAATTTCGGAAATCCGGAAAAATTCGGAATTCTAGATTTCATTCACGGAAAATCTAAAATTTTTAGTTTTTCGACAAATTTTTATCACAGTCTAAACTTTTGTTTTCACGATCGAATAGAGCTGGTCCCGCTGCATATTGTTGCTCCTAGAAGTTTTCCACGAAAATGCACCCAATTTCCGGAATTTCCGGTTTTCATAATTTCCGGATTTTGAAAATTTTCTCCAATACCCACAATATGGGTATCATTCGAAAGCGCTTGATGAGCTGAACAAATCTTGTAATAGAACCAACTAGTAGAAATGATCCCAGTTCTCGGAATTCACAAAAAACTTCCAAGCTAGAGTGAAATCCGGAATTCGTGAATTCCGGGATTGGGTGCATTTTCAGACACTGGTTCTATTACAAGATGGAATTCCGTATTATCGAAATCTCGAGTTCCCGATGATTCTAAAAATATATACATTGTTGGGGTTTACTCGAATGGCTAATTTTCTATAAACGGGCAACGTTTGTACACACACTTTTTGGCCGTACTATAGTTCAGCTTTTGGAATTGTTTCCAGAGAACCGGGAGGTCTTTTCGCCTTTTACCCCAGCGTCTATCCAGCTTGCTATGCGACAGTAGGTGAGCGAAAGCAGGTAAGTGGGACTGAGTTCTTATCCTGTCCATAGGCGCACCCAGGACTTGGATTGGAGAAAATGGAAAAATTTTGCGTTCCCCAGTCGGTAGAGCGGGCAAAAGGAAAGGACCTGACGGCATCCCAGCACTGATTTAATACTAAATGAGATGGCTTTTATTTACTCTGTGAGGTCGTACATTGTCCGACGGACGGGAAAAATGGCTTTTTCCTAGGCAAAAATTTCTGCCCCCCCCCCCGCCAGGTTGGGGGGGGGGGGGCCTCGGATTTCTGGGGGGGGGGGGGAAGAAAAATTTTCCGAAAAATGCCTAAAAATAGCTATTTTTTGCTACTTAGCTAACAATTTGTTAAAATTTAAGCTAAAATAGCTGAAAAATGCTCAAAAATAGGTAAAAATCCGGCGAGGCCGGAAAATTTTTTCAAAATTTACACTCAAAACCCTATTTTTCCAGGCACTTTAGAGTTCTGGGGGGGAAGGCCCGAATCCTGGGAGGGGCGACCCAAGTCTGGGGGGGAACGAACTTCTGGGGGCCCCCTCCACCCCCCCTGTAGGAAAAAGCCAGGAAAACCAGCTCTATGAACCCTGTTCGCAAGATAGATGATCGGTGAAATAGTAATGTTTAGTCTGAAACCGTCTATTTTGATTTTCAGCGCTTTTTAGCTTATAATGACATGATGTATATACAAAACAAGCAAATGTTATATACTACAGTAAAATTTTACTACGATTTTATACTCGTTGAGATCACCCTCACTTTTGACCTTCCTTCACCACTAGTGCACTGCCGACTAAAGATAGGTGCATAGGTGTTTAAAAATTGCGATAGAAAGGTCCGGCGGGCGCAGTTTTCTGAATTGGAAACTGTTCAATTTTTGTTTCATCCAGAAAATCCCCGTGAGTGTCTGGTAAAACTGGGGGAAGTTCCGGACCCCTTCCCAAACGCATCCTTGGACCGTTCATGCATGTGGCCGAATTCACCCATTTAAGGGGGTGGGGTCGCCGGGTACCAAATTTTATAGTCACCGATTTCGCTCATTTTCGGGTATAATCAGGGGCGTAGGCAGGGGGGGGAGGGGGGAATTAGCCCCCCCCCCCCGAAACTCATTTGCCCCCCGGGAAACTTTCCGTGTCGGGGAAAATCTTACAAAATTTTCGCGCCGTAGGCGCGAATTTTATTAATCGACTCAGAAAAATCTAATTTGCACATCAAATTACACGGTTAAATTTTCCAAAATTTTAGCAAAATGTGCTCTAAAAATAGGTTTCAATTATGCCATATTCTAACAAGGTCTGTCTTTTAACTGGGGGCTGCCGCCCCCAGACCCCTGCCTATTTTATCTAAAGAGCTAACCTTTTGCACTTATAATCTAACAAGTTTGTAGAAATTGTTGTCTACAAATGAGAAAACAGAAAGCCATAGTTTCAGTAGGAGAATTTTACAGGAATTTGAAATAGCACTATCCTTATTTACATATGCGATTTGAATTAGGGGGAGCGCGTTAGCGCTCCCCCTAGAATAGGGAAAATTTGACGCAATGTGTATAATCTGGACATTGTTTGGCCTGGGGCCAGCGGAGGAGTGGACCGATCGGGCTGAAACTTGGTGTGTGAAGAGCCTGTGGGCAGGGGTACATGCTGTGAAAATTTCAGCCGGATCGGCCGGGTAGATCTTGAGATATGAAAATTGGCCCCCCGCGCAGGTCGCGTTTCTCTCCATTTTTTTTCCCCCAGGGGTGCAGGTCGGAAGACCCTTCAGAGCCGTACTATTTTAGGTTTTTTTTGTACAAAAAGTTCCGCAATTCCGGGGAAATTACTTTCCGCGGTTCCCGGACCCCCCCAGATGGCCCCACCCCCCCGGTGGGGACCCCCAAAATGACCCCCGAAAAAAAACTAAGTCCGAAAATTTTGTAGCTTCGAAATAGAACGCACCGAGCGAAGCTGGGCTCTCATATTGGGGTTGTGGCATGGCCCAAAGGTGGACTACTGCATAGGCTATATTAGATGTCGGCAGGTCTTCTGTGGCGCCCTGGCCAGGGGTCAAAAGTTAGTGTGTAAAAGGGGGGGTCTGGGCCTACGGAGTAGGCAGCCCTATACATAAGAGCTGCTGGGCTGAGGTTTCGTATTCGAATAGGAACCCCTATATGGTGAATCTAAATGGCCCATTAGTTTCGCTCTAGGACGTATCCATGTGGCTGGGGGGCACCCTGATGGTGGAGGGCCCTACCGTGTCGCAACTCCAACTTTAACCTCTTCTACAGAAATATCTACAGTGAGCAGCTCTCTCTTATTTGGGATTTGGGGTGGGGTGCGGGGGCACTACAGCATAGACTATAGTAGGTTTCGCCCGGACCCCTGTGGCGCCCTGGCCAGGGGTCCGGACCGTGGACCATGCCCAAAATGGCCAAAAATCGATTTTTCTAAAAGTGGCCAAGTTTGGTATCAAATGAAAGCCCTTGGTGAGGCGAACATTTTTTGTCATTGGAGGACCCCTCCAAAGTGGCCCCAGTGGCCTGTGGCGCCCTGACCAGGGTCCGGAACGGTCCAAAATGGCCAAAAATCGATTTTTCCAAAAGTGGCCATGTTTGGTATCAAATGAAAGCCCTTGGTGAGGCGAACATTTTTTGTCATTGGAAGACCCCTCCAAAGTGGTCCCAGCGGCCTGTGGCGCCCTGGCCAGGGTCCGGACCGGTCCAAAATGGTCAAAAATCGATTTTTCCAAAAGTGGCCATGTTTGGTATCAAATGAAAGCCCTTGGTGAGGCGAACATTTTTTGTCATTGGGGGACCCCTCCAAAGTGGCCCCAGCGGTCTGTGGCGCCCTGACCAGGGTCCGGACTGGTCAAAAATCGATTTTTTAAAAAATTTCCAACTTTGGTATCAAATGAAAGCCCTTGGTGAGGGGAACATTTTTTCTCATTGGAGGACCCCTCCAAAGTGGTCCCAGCGGCCTGTGGCGCCCTGGCCAGGGTCCGGACTGGTCAAAAATCGATTTATTAAAAAATTTCCAAGTTTGGTATTAAATGAAAGCCCTTGGTGAGGCGAACATTTTTTGTCATTGGAGGACCCCTCCAAAGTGGCCCCAGTGGCCTGTGGCGCCCTGACCAGGGTCCGGAACGGTCCAAAATGGCCAAAAATCGATTTTTCCAAAAGTGGCCAAGTCTGGTATCAAATGAAAGCCATAGGTGAGGCGAATATTTTTTGTCATTGGAGGACCCCTCCAAAGTGGATCCAGCTGCCTGTGGCGCCCTGACCAGGGTCCGGACCGGTCCAAAAGGGCCAAAAATCGATTTTTTCAAAAGTGGCCAAGTTTGGTATCAAATGAAAGCCCTTGGTGAGGCGAATATTTTTTGTCATTGGAGGACCCCTCCAAAGTGGACCCAGCGGCCTGTGGCGCCCTGACCAGGGTCCGGACTGGTCCAAAATGACCAAAAATCGATTTTTCCAAAAGTGGCCAAGTCTGGTATCAGATGAAAGCCCTTGGTGAGGCGAACATTTTTTGTCATCGGGGGACCCCTCCAAAGTGGATCCAGCGGCCTGTGGCGCCCTGACCAGGGTCCGGACCGGTCCAATATCAATTTTTTGAAAGGTTTTCAAGTTTGGTATCAAATGAAAGCCCTTGGTGAGGCGAACATTTTATCTCATTGGAGGACCCCTCCAAACTGGTCTCTAGCGACCTGTGGCGCCCTGGCAAGGGGTCCTAATTGGTCAAAAATCAAAATTTCCAAAAGTTGTCAAATTTGGTTTTAAATGAAAGCCCAAAATGAGCAGAGCAGCTTTTGTCATGTATATATATATATAACTGCATATCCAAAGTTACGGTGCTGGTTGGCTTTTAAAATAGCCTTCCTGCCTAAGATAACGCACCGTGTAAAAAGTTCTGAAAAGGCCATGAACAGTGGCCTTCCAGCCTAAGATAACGCTCCGTGTATAATGTTCTGTAGAGGCCATGAACAGTGGCCTTCCAGCCTAAGATGACGCACCGTGCAAAAAGTTCTGAAAAGGCCATGAACAGTGGCCTTCCAGCCTAAGATAACGCTCCGTGTATAATGTTCTGTAGAGGCCATGAACAGTGGCCTTCCAGCCTAAGATGACGCACCGTGTATAAAGTTCTGAAAAGGCTATTAACAGGCATTTTTCCGTTTCAGCAAATACATTCAGTTGAATTAGAACGTTTTCATCCGGCCTGTTTGCGGTAGCTAGCTTTGCTTACATTGTGTATATATATATATATATATATATATATGCAACTTCTCTGACATGATTTTCTCTGCAGCGGAAAAATAAGCGAAACTAGGGGGGAAAATGCCCTCGACGGGCAACCAACTTGGTAGAATAGGGAAAGACTTGAATGTTAAATACACGGTGCATGGTTACAACTGAGATTCTGCTGAAGCGGAAAAATGCCGTTTCTCAGCGACTAAAATGACAGAAACCAGCTTTGTGCGCCGAATAGGGAATCTACTCGGCGACTAAAATGAAAGAAACCAGCCTTGTGCGCCGAATAGGGAATCTACTCGGCGACTAAAATGAAAGAAACCAGCTTTGTCGCCGAATAGGGAATTCCCTCCTTCCGCCCTATTCGCGCGAACTTTGAAGCCTGTCATGTGTTGCTTTGCTGAATAATGAGAGAGCTTCGGAATGGCAGAATTACTTCAGAATGCAAAACAACAGTTTTATCAAACACTTACGTAAGTCAAGGTTTTCCCAGACGAAAATACGCTGTCTTCGATGTGCTATCGTCAGAAACATTGAGAGCATATATATGTATATATATATACGTATATATATAGGTGTGCTCTGTGCTGATCTTGCCGAGAATTGATACAATCAAACATTATATAAAATGAAATGCGATTGATTGTATATATATGTTTTAGCACAAGGACTGTCGACCACAAATTGTTTAAACTGCGTATATACTTATTGTTGCTTTCTGTTGGTCCTGCTAGCGGTTGTATGCATAAAACATTTACGGATCACATAGCTAAAAAGAAATTAATCTAGCGCCACCCCTAGTCACCACGCAATCGGTACGGGAAATGTCATATTGAGCGCAATGCTTACGTTTGCAGTTCCTAACAGAATAATTACCTATATATTTCCTCCCGAAAGACGATAAGTTCGCGCGAATAGGGCGGAAGGAGGGAATTCCCTATTCGGCGACAAAGCTGGTTTCTTTCATTTTAGTCGCCGAGTAGATTCCCTATTCGGCGCACAAGGCTGGTTTCTTTCATTTTAGTCGCCGAGTAGATTCCCTATTCGGCGCACAAAGCTGGTTTCTGTCATTTTAGTCGCTGAGAAACGGCATTTTTCCGCTTCAGCAGAATCTCAGTTGTAACCATGCACCGTGTATTTAACATTCAAGTCTTTCCCTATTCTACCAAGTTGGTTGCCCGTCGAGGGCATTTTCCCCCCTAGTATATACTTTACAGTGTTACGCAACCTTTTCTAGCCATTTAGTATTAATTCATGGTTTGTACTTATGAAAATAAATAATTTTGAAATGATAAGATGTATATATATTTTGTAAGTGAATCTATTAAAAAGCTTAAAATTATTCAATGTTGCTAATTCCTAAGACATTCCTAATGTTTAAAAAATTTATGTTTTACGTTTTCCAAGGGGGACATCAAGGAGAACCGGGAAATTTTGGTGTGTCTTATTCCTCCATAGTAAACGTTACAAGTTAATAATTTTTGAATTTTAAAATTTAAATTTAAATTTATCGTCATTTTCTTTATTTGGTGTAATTTCTTAAAGTAGTGTAATTGTAGTCAGCAAAATTTCTTGAATACTTTTTTAATTACGTATATATTGTTTCTAAATATTGTTTCAAATTGTTTTAAAACGTCGTGATGTATGGTAAAAATAAATTCAAAACTTTTGCTATGCATTTATTTCAATGAATGCAAATTTTTCATTAAACGCAATGTATAAGAAAAATATGTTATTGCGTGACTTAACTGTGAAAAATCATAATAAAAGAAAACAATGCGTACATATATACTTTTCCATTGTTGCAAGGATATATATGTACTGTTTGCATTATCGTAACACAAGATAAGATATACGCAAATACAATGTATTCTGTATTTGCATGCATAATACACACGTTATAGTATACGCACGTGTTTAATTGCGCCGGGTTTTCTAAACATTGGGGCCGGGTTTTACCCTGCGCCGGGGCCGGGGCCGGGGCCGTGTTTTACCCACCTTAAACAAATGCATGCGCCGGGGCCGGGGCCGTGTTTTACCCAGGTGCGCCGGGGCCGGGGCCGGAGCCGGGGCCGGGTTTTACCGACACCCAAAATTTGCGCAGTAAATGGTTAGTTCAGGAACGACGATGCATGCCTTTGTGTGACATATCTATGTCAGATTTGTGCGAAAACCTATCATCCACCTTTGAAAATTACGCGAGTTCCCTATTAAAAATATACGTATACTAAAGAATTCTATCTTTTTCAAGACATAACCTGTAATTTTCACTGGAGCAACCTGTTAATGGGAAAAGGGGGGGGCGCTCCCAGAATATTTTCGGCCGTTTGAAAAACATCACACACGGGCAGGGGCGTATCCAAGATTTTGAAAAGGAGGGGGATTTGAAAAAAAGTTACAAAAAAGGTGGGGGTTAAAAATTTGCAATTTTTGGAATGGAGTATTGACAAAAGGAGGGGTTTCAATCCCCAAAACCCCTCCCTTGGATACGCTCATGCCCACGGGGTATTGAACGCCTAAAAATATGAAAACATTCTAAAAATTTTAGTCTTCAAAAATTATGATCACTGTCTACATTATATATACCCAGTTTGCGTTATCAGCGTATCGAGTAATAACCTGCAGAGTTAGTAAACCTGTAAACCAGTGAAGACTACAGGTTTCATTTGCATTGAATACTGGTTTAACTTGTAATCCATTCTACCAAATACCAATGTATATACCGTAGAAACTACCAACGATGTCTTGTAGAAATTACAAGACATAACCTGTATATATTTTCTACAAAAGCTTTTGTATTTATCATCTATATACAAAAGTGATTCCTGTATGTAGTTTCTGCTTGGACATTTCTAAGAGTGTATATTGATGTTAACACGCTATCTATTCTGGCATTTTTTTAGGGTTTTGAAAGTGGGTGGGGGCGAGCCCAAAGTACAAATATATATATATATATATACCTAAATTTTTAGCGAAAAGTTAGCATTTTTAAGGTAAAAACGCAAAAAATAGCTGTTTTTAAGCTTAAAATGAACTTATATGTCCATGAACTAGCTAAAAATTCATATAATTTTTGCAAATTTGACCTCAAAAACTTATTTTTCGACACCTTTGGGCGACCCCCAAAAAAGTGGGGGGAGGCTTGCCGAAAAGTGGGAGGGAGGAAAGTGGGGGGCTGCCAAAAGTGGGGGCTTTCGAAAAGTGGGGGGCCTACCCCCCCCCCCCACTAAAAAAGTGCCAGCTATTCCAGATTAACATTGTGCCGAGTTATAGCTAAAGTAACCAGCTAAAGTAACCAGCGCTCAAACTTTTGGTTACTCGAAATTTTCCTAACTTTTTCTTTTTTGTGTGTTTAACACATGTCGGAGTCACCTTTAGAGGACTATTATAAGTGATAGAGAACGTTTTGAAACAAACGCAACTGTTTTCGTGGACCCATGGGGAGATAATGACAAAAGTCAGAGAAAGTAGAAAATTCGCGACCCCCCTCTTAAGCCTCATACTTGTCTTCCTATTCAACTTTATAGGTCATTTTGGCACACTGCCAATTTTGGCTCTGTGATTCCAAGACCCCGAAGTAGGACTTTCGCAATTTTGGCACTTTGGTTGAGTTTGACTTTTTCACAGGCTAGCAGCTAGATTGGCTGGGTTTATTTTGGTTGAATATGAATATGAATCTGACGAGGGAGGTTTTTTAACTTCGTTCTGTAGCTTTCAGCGGATTCGCCCAAACTTTGAAACTTTTCATCAAGAGGTGAAAATAAATGTAAAGTCCCACTTTTACTAGAAATGGCATAAAAGTCATAAAAATTACGTCTTTCAACCTTTAGTTGATGCCCATATATGGTTAGTCGGAGTCGTTGAACACGATGAGCATACTCCTGAAAAGGACCGAGATGACCTTGGAACCTCCAACCGACCCGACCTCTGGAATCTTGTCATTATATTTGCGCTATTCCTATTATTTGTACATTTTTATATTTTCAGATATATATATATACTAAAGTCTGAAACAATGTCTGCTGACGAAGCTGTTTTTCCCCTCTCTGATTTGCCTGATCTTGTTTTGGTGACCGTCTTTCGTCAGTTTCCTTGGCGTCGGAGAGTTCCCTGGGAAAGAGTCTCCAAGAGATTTCGTCGCCTCGTATTTGAAACCTACTTTGACGTGGAGCTTCTGGCAGTCGGTTTTGTAGGTGCTCTTACAGAAATGCGATGTGATATTGCTGACCTACCGATGGAAGATTTATACCGTCGTCTTGACTGGATTAGCAATCGCTTTGGTCGTCTGAAGGAGCTGTATCTTTTTAGTCCAACCGATGAATCAGTTTTGGATGGAATTGGTGAGGCCTTTCCTAATTTGCATACTCTGGGATGGCAGTTGTATTTTGACAATTCTGGAGATCAACTGAAAAGATTGCCGGCCAATGTTTCCCTCAAATTATACCAGGGCGTGGACTACAATAATAGAATATTGGATTGTTTTTGCAGTGGTGAGACGTCAGATGTGGCTTCCTCTTGGGGTTCTCGAATTGCGACGTATCAAACTGACATGCTTTCCTTCTCCCGCTGGTCTGAAAAATTTGTCATTTCAGCGAAGCTACCAACTTTGATTGTTCATTCCTATGGTTATACGGGTATTACATTCGTGCCAGAAATGGAAGGTAACACGATTTGTCAGCTCAAGATCTTGACCGTTCCTTACCTGTCTCTGTCATTCCCATCTCTGTCTGTTCCGAGTCGCCATTGTCCGTTCTTGGAAGAGTTGTCCTTCTATGACTACAGTGATCATACTGCCAGTCAATCAGCTTTCCTTCAGCTGTCATTTCCCAAACTACAGAGTCTTACTATTCACCAGGACATTCCTGATGCCTTGCTGATTGCACTGACCAAGTCTGGAAGCATGCGGAAACTGAGTCTCAGCAGATGCAATCCGGAAACTCTAGTGAGAGTGATGACTTTAAATCCAAAGTTGGGTCTGCTCAGTTGCCGTGTCCAGAACGGAGAATCTTCACTCCAAGACGCCATTGAAGGCTGTCTTGGAAAACTCACTCGTCTTGAAACGGTTAGCGTTAAAGTTGGTTCAGATTCCGTGTGGAAGTCTTCTGCGTTTATGAATCAGCAAGGGGGGTGCTGTCTGTGGCCAAGTCTTCGATCACTGAGTTTAACAGGTGCAGGGGGACTTTATGATAAAACTAATCTCATAATCCCTGCTGATTCTGGTTTATCCTTTTCCAGTCTGTTGCACAGTGTTACTCATTTATCTCTGAACGTAACGTTAGAATTGAGATGCGAAATTTCCTGTCCAAACTTGGTAGAATTGATTGCTGATTCGATTATGTTTGAAGGTTCGCGTTCGGGAATTCGTGTTGGTGAATCCTTTCGATCCCTCAAATTGAATGATCCTAAAACTGATCCCCGAAAAATTAATATGGGAGGAACAGAATGTGTTCCCTATCTACCAAATCTCAGTCTGTCTATCGAATTTACTGATATTTCTATCTACGTACATTATTTGAAGGCGTTACCAGAATTGGTTACTATTGATTTTTCCATGGAATATACTCCACTAGAATACGGTGCCGATGATTTTGATCCTTCTGTAGTGGACTTGGCGAGTGCGTTTGGAAAAACTCTGGGATCTCTGCGTTATTTAGAAACAGCTAAGATTCGACTAGGACGCGGATTTAACGACACTTTGCAGGCAACCATTCTTAAAAGCATGAGCGGTCAGCGCGAAGCTCTGGTCAAAGCTGCGACGAATTTGCCCATTTTGGAGTACTTGGTTGGAGCGAATTATGGAGAACCTGGCTATATTAACTTTCTGAAATTGAATTCCAAGACTGAAAAGAATGGCAGAATGACGGCAATAACCGGTTTTTATGAAAACTTGAGTCGTCATCCATGTTTTGAACACAGTTTTATCAACAGTCGAATCCGTCCTACATCAGAATATTGTATATTGCTTCAGGACGACGTCTATTTTCTTTCAGATTATCTAGGTATTTGATTTGTGGCAGTCATCATATGTTTAAGCTTTTGTGAAAGTTTGTCAATTAGTGAGTGATGGGCACTGGATATCCGGATGAGATTTGAGAAAAATATACTAGGATAACCCTTTATACTTTTATATTTCAAATAGTGAATATTAGAAAATTTTCGGTGAAAATTCAAAATTTTAACAATATTCCGTACAACATAAGCTGAAAATGTTCTTAAATCTAAATTGCAGTTTGGCGTGTATAACGATTGAGTGTCTAAAATTCGGCAAAACTGACAGCAATATTGGATCGTATCATGAAAGTCCCCCCTAACGAAAATTGGTCAACTGCAACAGTATGTTACTGACAGCTGACAACTGACACAACCATAGAGCTTAAGCCACATATCGTTAGAAAGCTGAGGACGTGCCCTTACCAATGCTCCAAGCCGGTTTGCTGAAGTTTGTTGCTACGAAATTTTATTTTGACAACTTTCCCAAAAATTGCCATTTTGGTCGATTTTAGCTAAACTTTGACAAGTAGTACTTGGTAAGTGTAAGCTACAGCAAATTGGTTTATAGCATTGGAAAGAGCACGTATCAGCTTTCTGGCAATTGTGTATTTTAAGCTGTATGGTTGTGTCAGTCGCCATCAAAATGCTGTTGAAGTTGAGCAATTTTACTTGGGCGGGACTTCCACTTCCTTGATATGATCCAAAAAGTGGAATTTTAACTTTGTAAAGGAATACGTTATCTTGCACTTTTCTTGAAGTCGCACCGTCTGTCCGTGGAGATAGTAGGAGATGAAAAATATCCGGTGCCCATCACCAGTGAGGCCGGTTTCATATTGCAACTTAACGGCGGACAAGCAGTGAGTGGCATGCCCATTGTCAGTAGTGATGTTTAAGTCACTGAAATTGAAATTATGTTTGGTCACTGTTTGAAACTAAAGCACAAACAGAAATAATCTGGCTTTGCCGGCTGAAACTTAAAAATGAAACTAAAACAAGAGAAACAAGACTAAATTGACAGATAATGGTGCACGAAGAAACTTAATAATGGAGCCGTGAATTAAAGAATTCTTTAACTAACGTTTAAACCGCATTGTATACAAATGGTTACTGTTAATCAAAATAATTAAATTTTGAAAATTTAAAGTGAATTTTGCCTCTTTTGTATATTTATTTTTACATTGATTACAGAAGAGTGACAAATCAGCATCACCGGTTCCCTATTGCTCCAGTGAAACACAAACCAAGGAAGGCCATTTCCTTTTTTGTTTTTTCTTGATGCTTCTCTATATATACTCTTTCTTTTGCATAGCGTGAATCTGCCTTCATTGAGGAGCTCCCTACATTCCACAGGTTTTTGGGGTTTGTTTTGAATTTTCTGGACTGACTATTCTTGATTCTGAAAACTGATTTTTAAGTTTGAACGGACGAATCCTTTGGTTTTGGAACTTTCTTTAGGAGTTATCCTTTGTTGTAGCGCAGGCGTATATATTTGTCTGGTATGTAGTGGATTAGGTGTAGGTAGCCCCAGAGATGGACGCGGGACTAAATTTTTCGTCCCGTCCCGTCCCGTCCCGCACTCAATTTGTTTGTCCCGTCCCGCGGGATCCCGCAGTTCCGCAAATTTGATAGTGCCCGTCCCGCAAAATCCCGCATAATTTCTTAATTGTCTCATTATGGTAATTAATGCTAATTTATTATGAAAATTTAAAATAAGTTTGTCATGTAAACTTTACGCTATTTATTTTTCCTTGCTAAGATGCAAAGTCAGTACTTAATTTATTATTCAAATGCGCTGCTGTGTGTAAAAATTTGAAATATGTATATCATCTGGCTTTTTCCTAGGCAAAAATTTCTGGGGGGGAAGTCTGGGGGGGGGTCCCCCCAGGTCAGATTTCTGGGGGGGGCGAAAATTTTTTCAAAAAATGCTTATAAAATAGCTATTTTTTGCTGCTGAGTTAAAAAATTAACCATTTTTAGCTTAAATGCTAAAAAATGCCTAAAAATCCGGCGAAGCCGGAAAAATTTTTGAAAATTTACCCTAAAAACCCTATTTTTCTGTTGACTTCTGAAGTCTGAGGGGCCGGCAGGCCCTAATCCTGAAGGGGGGCGTTTCTGGGGGGGCGACCCAAGTCTGGGGGGGACCGACCTGTAGGAAAAAGCCAGATCATCTGCAAACAAACAATATCAATTGTTGATTTCAAAATATTGGCCAAATTGGCCAAATAAAATCAAATCTAACGGAATCAGAAAATTACTGCCATACAAAAGCGATGGATTTGGGCCACTTTTCGGATCGGGTCACTGGGTCACCGGATCAAGAGCTTGGAACCGGCCTTGATCCGGTTTTCTTAATTTCCCACATATTATTTCCCAGAAATTTTTGGTTTAAAACTAAAACTTTTAGGTCTAATTTCAATGTGATGCTGATACATGATTTGCATGATTTAAAATTTAACTTGCGCTTCATAACCTTCGCAGCTTGAGGTTCGTTCAATATGGTCTCTAGCAGAATAGTGTTTGTTCTCATCGGTTCCATGATTATTGCTTTGCATAGATCTGTTAGAACTAGCTGCGTTGCAAATTATAACTGATTAGATTAGGCAATGCAGATAAAGCCAAGTTTCAAAAGTCTCTAGCTTTGTCCCGTCTTTAAGTTAAAAATCAAAGCCTTGACTGTTTATACATAATCAACACTTTACACAACTTCGAAATCTTTACATTACCTGCTTATACTCAAAATTAAACAATAAACTTTCAATCAGAAAAGGTACGCAAACCAGCACATCAACTGAAACTTATATTACCTTAAAATTTAATTTTATAGAATATAATTTGAAGTGTGACTGTAATGTTTTGAAAACTGTTATCTAGATTTCTTCAAAATTCCCTAATTTTGAAGTAAATATGAGAAAGTTTTGTCCCGCGGGATCCCGCGGAACGAAGATCGTCGTCCCATCCCGTCCCGTCCCGCGGGATCCCGCGGCCCGCGTCCATCTCTGGGTAGCCCTGTGGCTTATACAGTCATTTCTTAACCTGTGTCTGTAACTTCTCTTTCTGTTTGTCTTGTCTGTCAGTAAACTGTCTTGTTTTGTTAAACTAAGTCAGAAAACGTGTCCAAGTTGAGGTTACGGTTTTGTTCTGTGTTCTGAGTTCTGTGTCATTCTACATGTAGTATACTAGTATATGTATCTGGTAACCTATGTACTTTGTCATCCAATAAAGGTCACTGTTTAGCATCTTCTGTTTAAGTTATTGTACGTAGTTTTATAGGTGTGCCAGAAGACATGCTCTCTGCTTCGGTATGAGAGAGCTGCTACTACTAGCTGCACTCTTACCTATCCTCCCCTCTAGTTGAAACGGGAGTACAAATGGATTGAATAAGCATGCGTGAATGGGCTGACCCTCTCGTAAATTAGACCCTCATTTCTCTTGATGTAGTTCGTGTAGAAATCATCTGCACCTAGTGAGTGTAGTTATGTTCCGCCTAGGCATTAACTTCCACTAGAGGTCGCTCGAGAAAATCTGATGGGAGGGGGGGGGGTGTCTGCTAGAAGTGTGAGTAAGCAACAAGGAGTAAATACTGAAACCTCACGATTCGTGTATAAATTTGCACGATGAGGATTGAGGAAAGTCCGAGGAATGGTGGAATTATTTTTATGAAGCAATACTGGCTTTATTTCCGGTCAGAAATTTTTTCACGTAGGGGAAAGAAAAAGAATTTGTTAATGTGGTTACATCTAGAGTTGTGCCAGGGCCTTGAATCGGGCCTGCACCTGCCCGTGCCCGGATTTTGGAAGAGCAGGGCCGGCCCGAGCCCGGTTTGTCGTCTAGGCCCGGGCCTGAGACCGGACTTTGAATCGGGCCTCCGGGCACGGCCCGGAAAATATCTTAACGGCACAACTCTAGTGACATCACTTTGGCGAAGGTCTGCTAAGTATTCCTTCGCACTCCTTCTTTTTCCGCATTAGTTGTATACTCCATCGATTTAGGTGTAACCAGTGTTGCTACAGCAGGCGAATTCAGTTTCAGTTTGAGTTCATTCAAAAAGTGCGGTTTCTATCTAGGTTGCAGAAAAAATATAAAAATTATATAGTGTAAATTGAAGATTATTTAGGCTTACGCAGTAGAATATTAACGGAATATCAGTTTAAAATCTTCCAGTCATGTTATGAGGAAGGAAGTTCCAGTCGACTTTCAGGTCTGCTCTGAAAGTTTTCTGCTCATTCGGAACTGGAGTCATTGCTGTCTGAATCTGAATCAAATTCCCATTCCTAAGAGCAGTTGCCTGAAGAATGAGCCCTCGATTGAACTTGGTAACCTTGGGAAACTTGGTAGCCTTTTAGCAGCAAAGAATAAGGCTTGTCGAAGTCTTTACCCATTTCTTCACCCATTTTCCCAAGATCTGGCAAAATTGGATTTACAATTAGTCCAAAACGAACACCTCTCTACACTTTAACTAGGACGAGTATTTTCGAAAACTGGATGAAAATAGTGCTTATCTATCTGTTTGTAGAATGATATTTACAAATTTCAAGTGGTTCAAAACTGCTAAAAATTCATCACAAATATGCTTTAACTGCAAAAAAATTTCAAGACTGAAAATATCCGATCCAAACCGGATCAGGGCTTCTAAGTTACCCGAACTGACCCGGTGGCAAGATTCCATCTCTGGTGCATATGACAGATCTGTCCGCTTACTTAACGCTTATGTCTTGTGCGTGTAATGTGTACTAGTGTTGTGCATTGGCCGGTGCGGCCAATGGCTGGCCAATGGCCGGCCATTGGCCGGCCAAGCCATTGGCCGTTGGCCGAGAAAATCTCGGCCAGTTGGCTTGGCCGGCCATTGGCCGTTGGCCGGCCAACGGCCAATGGCCAACGGCCAATTGGCTGGCCGTTGGCCGTTGGCCAATGGCCGGCCAATGGCCGTTGGCCGGCCAACGGCCAACGGCCAACGGCCAACTGGCTGGCCGTTGGCCGTTGGCTGGCCAATGGCCGAGTGCTGGCCAAGCTCAAATTTACTGATCTTGTGCGTTAACTGAGTTGAAAAATTTAATTTTGCTGCATAATATCGTAAACATGTTGCTGTACAGACGTTACAGTAGATACAGTACTACAGATTTTTACTTAGACGTTGACAATTTTTATCGTTATTAGCGTTATTTTACAATTAAATTTGCTAATTGCATGCAAATTTTAAGTGTGCTAACAACGTAGTTTTTAAATTTGTCTGGAGGTGAACGTCTCATCACGTTATTGCTGTCCTCCAGCAAAATTAAAACAGAGTTATCGCAGGTTGGAGCTAAATGTTTGGAAAAACTATTTTACAAATATTGTAAATTGTAGGGTAAAACGGGGTAATAAGGGACAAAAACGTATGGCATTTCATGAGATTTTACTGAAATGCAAGTTTGAACTATTCTTTCTCTTTCAATACTCAACGAAATTTCATGATTTATGCATCTGGTTGAAGCTTAGTTTATGCTGAATTTATTTCTAGTGTGACTATTTTGGTCAGCCAAAAGTAATTGGAAATATGTCGATAAAATTGCAACAGATCCCTATTTTTTGCAAAACGGGGTTTTAAGGGACATCATCAGGGATAATAAGGGACATGCCTGGGTATTAAGGGACAGTATAAGATTTTATGTGTAAATATACAGAATTGAACGACTAACAGCTTTAGCCAAATCATTGAAAAATAAAATAATTTAGAAAATACGACTAAATGAAATAATACTTAAACCATATGCTACTTAAAACACAAGAATTTCAAAAATTTAAAAAATTAAATTTTTAAATTTTTTTAAAATTTTAAAATTTTGTAAAATTTATTGTTTCTGATAGAGTCAACGACGCTGATCATTTTTTGTCATTGCACCAACTTTCGAAAATGCTTCCTGCGTTCAGTATAGCAATTTTAAAATTTGAAGATCAAAGAAACTTGCCGCCTTCTAATGTTTTAAGAGGGTTAGGGATTAATCCTCAATCATAGTTATAGGTTAGTACCTAATCTGATATTACCTCGAAAATATTTGGGTACTTTGGTCTGTGCTCTAGCCTAAGCTGAAGTATAGGCCAAAATGACATGTAGGCGGCATGTTTCTTTGATCTCAAGATTTTAAAACGACTGTACAGCGAACAGGAATAATTTTCAGCATGTGATCCAAGAAGCAAAAATGTTCGGTATCTCATAATCTATCGAATAACACCGAAATTTTCAAATTCCGCCGTGTTCCTTAATACCCAAAATCGTCCCTTCTTATCACCCTAGTGTCCCTAAATAGCCGAAATCGCTGTCCCTTATTAACTGGAAACATGCGTCTTACAAATCCGGTCATAAAACATGGAAACAGCAAAATTCTTAGAAACGAGCGACGCTGCTATATTCTACACGTTTTGCTCATTCTAACGATGTAAGTTTTATTGCACATTTCGCAAAAATGAATCTAGTAGCTCAATTCAAAATCTTGAAAACTTAAAAAAGCGGGACGCTTTAAAAATGCAGAAAATGACTGCTTCCATATAATTGTCCATATCTTTTGCACATATTAAATATAGCTCATGATCGAGACGTCATTCGATAGAGGAGAAATGGGGCTTTCATTTAATGTAATATTCGAAGTAATTAGTTGGACCGTGTGAAATGACAGATGAAAAAACCAGAAAAATGTCCCTTATTACCAGGTGTTCCTTATTACCCCGTTTTACCCTACTATTGAAATAAAGCTTAATTAAGTTGACGCCTAATTAAGCACGGTAGACGAATAAAAATAGTAAATTCCAGCTCGCCAACGTTGACAAATAGCTAAAGAACGGCCAATAGCTTATGGCCAAGAAACAGCCAACGGCCAACGAGCGGCCAATGGCCAACCAGTTGGCCGTTGGCCGGCCAACGGCCTTTGGCCGGCCATCGGCCAACGGCCAACGGCCAACCAATTGGCCGTTGGCCATTGGCCGTGGGCCGGCCAACGGCCAATGGCCGGCCAACGGCCAACGGCCAATTGGCCGGCCAACTCCAAACTCCGGCCAAGCCAAGCCAAGCCAACCATGGAAAATTTCGGCCAATCCCAACACTAATGTGTACCAACCTAAAAAATGACCTTTTATCAAACAGTTATGTAATTGCTGGTGAATGAAGAAATTAGCAATGCCACAAACATTTATACCACGATGGTTGGTTTGCGCCCTAAAGTGGTTATTAGTGTTAGTCAGCAATACGCATTACGCAACAGGAATTTATTATTACTACTAGCGTCGTGATGAACTTATAGAAAATAATTGTGGTCCAGTTTGTGAGGATTAAGGTAAATGTAAATTCCTTGATAGTTCGCCACATCCTTAATTGAACCAGCATTAACCTTCAAACTATGTAGTGCACAAACTAAAATTTTCGGGACAATTTTGATAGAAAGCTCGGCCCGCTAGCTGACCCTGTTTTAGCGATTGCCGGGCTCCGTAGACCTTGAATTTAATTTCGGACACATCAGCGTGGACTGACTTTAAGCCGGGAGTAGCATATAGGAAGCTCCGGGCTGTGGAGTTCGGGCCTAGTAGCGGACCCGGGCGCTGCTTAACGTATCGTTGGAATGCATTTTCAACGCGTAACCTTCGCCAAAAGCAATTGGACGTAAGGGACAAGAATCATTGCCCACGCAATAGTATTGTTGCCCGACCGGTTTTTTTGACTCAGCCGGCCGGGCCAGGCCGGCCTAGCTTGTGAACCCGGCCGGGTGATGCAAACCGACCGGCCAGCCGGCCGGGTCAAACAGGCCGGTCAAAAAGGCCGGCCAGTACCAGTTTTGCCCTATTTTTTGTGTATTTTGCAAACTTTTTAGCATTAAATGCTGCATACAGTTACTCCTGGTTATGTATAACACATAAAATCAAGCAGTGACCTTTTTCTGAAGACCGCCCAACCGGCCGGCCGTCTGCTTCTGTTCCGGAACCGGCCGGCCAGATTGGCGACATAGTGGGCCGGCCGGGTTTTGCTCGGCCGGTGTCGTATGCTACTTTTCCCCCTTGCTAGATTCCCCCCCCCCCTAGCTAATAATGCATATAAATATGCATATGTATTAAAATTTATTACGTGTAAGGGGGAAACTTTTAGCATGATGACGTCAGCATGTAATCCTTTCCCCCTTAGGCATTTAACATTCACACAATGTTTTTAACAGTTTTAAGTGGATTATATATTTATTCCTGCAGGAGCAGGAATGTATAAAATGGAAACTTGTTATTCCTGCTGGAGCAGGAATGTATAAAATGGAAACTTGTATGTTTAGTGTAGTGTGAGTCATTTCTCCATTCAGAAGCCCTATCTTCAACACAGGGCTAGCTTAGGTCAGATTTTTTTGCATTCGGATTATGCAAATTAGGTTTTAGACCCTACTTAAGCAGCAGAACTGAAAGCTTTTTCACAGTCTTCGGCTGTCAGCAATCTCAACCTCAACGGTTGCAGTTTTTTGAGCACCAGTGTAGCTTGGGAGCTACACATCGGTGCATTAGGGAATTAGATAAGGTACTCGCTTGTCCTGGACATCACAGTTCAGGCCGACATGGCAAGCATAGGCCTGCTTTTCTAGATGTGAGAAGTCTAGTGAAATTGTAAATTAAACCTGGAGCTTCCAACGCTTTAAGGAGCTTCCAACAAAACAAACTTCGCAATTGAATAAAGAAAAGGTATACAAAGGAATATTGCCCCTTTTGGGGCCTACTTGTTTAATATAGTTTTACAATTTACTTCTGTGCTTTTTAAAATTTTCAAAAAGGATGTGAAACATAGAGCACAATTGTCTTGATGCGGAATAAGGACTTAGACTTTGTAGGTGACTTTTACATAGGTATACGAAATTTATAAGCGAATTTTACATAGGTATAAGAAATTCTTTAGCTTTAATAAAATATTTAAGGTCTTTTAGTTAGATAGCTTGTGATTTGCTTTTTAATTTTCTATAAGCCCGGTTCATACCTCGTGTGCTTTGTGCTTTGTCCTTTTGTGCTTTGTGCTTTCCGGTTCATACTTTTTGGAAAGCACAGTGCTTTGTACTTTGTGAAAATTGATTTAATCCTATATTAAAATAATATATAGCACCAAAAATTAACTTAATTATCAACTATTGCTTATTTTGATTTTATTTTGATTGTATTCAGCATTTTGGGTTGCGTTGTACCAGTTGGAGTACAATGAAAATTAATTGGGTCTTATCTCAATTACCCCCACCACTCAAAATCCTTAAAACTTGACCAAATGAGCTAAAATTTACTATTGGCATGTTTTCGACTACGCTGAGTTCAAATATTGCATAATTTTTCGATTTCGCGAAGTTCGATTTTTTTTCGATTTCTAAGGGGGACCAAGGGAAACCGAAAAATTTTCTGTTTTTGATTTTGCTGAAAAGCTGTATATCGAGATTTTCGGGGTCGTAGAACACGAATCTGACGTCCGCTTTCCGGCTCAGCTTTTCGTTAGCTCAGTATAAGCTTACATCTTAAGCTTAAACCTTTAGCTTATACTGAGCTAACGAAAAGTTGAATCGAAAAACGGACTACTTCAGATTTGTGTTCTACGACCCCGAAAACTCCTACATACAGCTTTTCAGTAGAATCGAAGACAACTACTTTTTCGGTTTCCCTTGGTCCCCCTTGAAATGGAATTTAGCGAAATCAAAAAATTTTGCTATATTTAAACTCAGCGCAGTCGAAAACATATGCATAGTAAATTATAGCTCATTTGGTCAAGTTTTAAGGATTTTGAGTGGTGGGGGGTAATCGAGATAAGACCCAATTAATTTAGGATATAAGATCAGTATAAGTTGCACCAACCGATTGTTGTAATTTTCCCTTGTAGAGAACCCTAAATTTATTATTATTATTATTATTATTATTATTATTATTATTATTATCTTAGTCTTCTTATTCTTCGAAAAATGTGGTTTCAGTTGAGGCCACATTCTAGGGATATTTGTAATGGAATTAGTAAAGTAGGGTGTTTAAAACAATCAAAAATGGTCTAAAAAATGTATTAAAATAATCAATCTACAAAGAAGAATTCATGTGCCATGGATCGGTGAAGAAGAACGAAGATCATCAATATGTAATGTATTTAGCATTTAATGTCCAAGCAATAAT
>JASAND010010664.1:0-18912 GCA_030248195.1 Trissonchulus latispiculum | reverse complement strand
GAGGCTAGCACAGAGCCTAAGAGTTGAGTTGAGTCAAAGCACATAGGATACCGGTCTTGTTAGTTAGTCTTTAGCAGCATCAGCACTAGAGTGTGTTATACCTGAAGCGAGAGTACTGTAACGACCCCGAAACCGGATAACCAGCCCTAACTGAGAAAGTAACAGTCAACCAAACCTTAAAGGCAATTCTGGCAGACAGTATCTTGTATTACTGTTAATTGTAAAACTGTAGCTGTAGTGACCATTGTCTGCTGGAATTTGGTAAACGTGTGTGTTCATTTTGTAATAATATATAGTTATCCTTTCAGCTGCTTCGGCTTTCGTGTACGTTTCAGAGATCCCCAACCCTATCCGTATTGAGGTTAGAGTTGAACTGACAGTCGCCCATAGAGACTATAAATCCCGATTCCCCTGCCTAAAACGAACTCACCCCTTTAGACCCCATTTCAGGTCAGCTATTGAGCCCTGGTTGTCAGCATACCACTACAGCCGGAGCATCAATCTAAGCGAAGATTCATCTTTGCGTGCCGACCTTGACTCGTGTCTTGGATCCTGATCAGATCTAGTCTAGTCTAGCCTAGTCTATTCTAGAAGCCCTAACCAACTGCAAACGACCCCGAATCAAACAAAGGTTTATTGGAGACACGACCCCCTCCAATATAGAGAAATCCAGTCCGGATCTGACAGAGTCCACTACAAATACACTTCAGAGACATCGTTTTAAGTAAACATAAGTGCGAATATGCACCGACTACCCAGCTGCAAGGAGAATGTTCGTCTTTTCCAGATTACCCCTCCACCCCTAAAAGTCTTAAGGCTGAATCGAAAAACAAATGTCAGATTCGTGCTCAGCGCCTCAGACAACCTTTGTATGCAGCTTTTTATCAAAATCAAATCGAAGACAAAAAATTTTCTGTTCCCCTGGTCTCCCCTTTGCGAATCGAAAAAATATAATTTCGCGAAATCGAAAAGTTTTGCGATATTTGAAGTCAGCGAGGTCGACAACATACCTATGCCAAATTTTAGCTCATTTGGTCAAGTTTTAAGAATTTCAGGGGTGGGGTAATCTGGAAAAGACCCAGAAATGTGTAGGTAATATAGCCCAAAATCCATTAGCTTTAAACCATTAATTCTCGGTCAAAATTGTGTCCCCTAAGAAATTCGAACAGCCTCAGCAGGCTAGTGCTGGGGGCGGGAACAATATTAGTGTTTTAACTTTATATCGTAGGGAAACCCATGACCTAACGTTCAACTGCTGGTATTGCAAACCATTTATTTTATAAACCATGCTATTTATTTGGAAAAATTTGAGAAAAATTGTTGTTCTGGTTGCTCTGATAAAACTTCAACAAAAAATTTACAGCAGTACGCTAGAGCAAAAAGGTTCGTTGCTTCCGACCAGAGCTGGATGTGGGTCAATATGTTTGACCCACACCCGACCCGCGACCCACGGACCCTTGACCCTACCCACTTGACCCATACCCGTGACCCGCGGAAAATTATATGACCCACATGACCCACTTTTTGTTAATGACGCTCTAAGGCTGAATCTTGGCTAAATCTTGGTCACAAATAAAATGATACAAATATTTACTTGTTAAATCCATTTGAACATGACTGCAGTTTAATGAAAACTACTGATTTGAATATTTGAAATCTTATATAATTTTGGAAATTAAAATAAATGAAAGAAAAACAAAATTAAAGCACAATTATGAACATTTTTATTGGGTATAATTAGCTGACGGTCGTAATTGTGTAATGTATTTATCCAGAAATTCACTGAGCTTGAAGGAAAAATCTTGCGGACGGTTCTTTCTTACATTCTGACCTGCACATACTTTTGCTATGTATCGTCTATTTACAGAAATCATGGCAGTGCTACATGTTAAACGCTGTCATTTTTCAAAATCTAGGCATCAACTTGCGGAGGGGTTTTTTTTTTTTTTTTTTTTTTTCTGTGATAATTTTGGCCAGATCTTACGGAAAAACAAAAATCAGACAACACTAGAATTCGGCGAAGCCGAAAAATTTTTGAAATTTCAGTGTTAAAATATGAATTTTGGTACATCGATTGACCTACTTTTGACCCACCTTTAACCCGCGGGTCACTCGTGTTGACCCACACCCTACCCGACCCGCGGGTACCCGCGGGTACCCGCAGGTACCCGTGACCCACTTCCAGCTCTGCTTCCGACACAGCAAGCGTTTTAAGGTATCCTCTTGTGTAGTGATTTTAGAAAGGTAATTTTGGGTGTTGGAAAGAGCTTTAGTCATCGTTTTAAACCTTGCAATCAGTACATTACATTCACATGAGTTTACGAAACTAGCAAAAATTGTCTGACAAATACGGGCGAAAATATAGAACCAACATTTTGAACATCGATTTTTCAAAACTGTAGAATCGGCCAAAGTTTCTATTTGTGCCACGATATGGCGGACGTGTGGGCCGAGGAAAATTTGTTTTGGCTCAACAGGTATATATTAATGCTCCTGAAAACCAGCCAAATGTGTGGTGACACGAAATACGCAACTTAGCTTTGAGTTTTCGCGCAACTGGAGAAACATTTTAGCTCAAACCAAGAAAAATTGCCCCTCCGCAATAGTGCGAATTTTCATCCAGCCAATAATCACGCGAATCCATTGGGTAGCTTCTGAGAAATCGTTGTTCAAAACAAGATCATCGCAGTTTCGCCAAAACGCTTGTTTTAGCCAAATCTTTAGTCTACGCTGTGGCGGGAGGCAATATTGGAAAAAACTGATTTAGTCGAAAATAGTAAGTGCTTCGCCCCCAAAATTGTCTTTGGCTTATTCTTCCAACAGAGTGAGCTCAGAGATTGTGCAGAGCGTAAAATGTTTGATGCCCTCGTTAAAGAGCACCAAAACAATGTTATTTGTAAAGTTTCATCCTTTTTTACAAAAAAATCGGATCCTGGAAGTATAGTGTTGTTTCAGTAACCGAGTTTAGTTTCAGTTTCAGTCGGGATCGCAAAATAATTTCAGTTTACTTCAAATCTTCGTGTTTTGAGAGAAGACTGAAACTACTTTCAGTCCGAGTTTCAATTTTTTATCCAATCTACTTTCACTTTCAGTTTCAGTTTCAGTAGGCCGCCTAAAATAGTTTCAGTTTCAGTTTTAGTTTCAGGTCTCCTCCCAAAATAGTTTAAGTTTCAGTTTCAATGCCTGAAACATGACTACCTAGAAGGTCAAATTTACACAAAGTGATACCTACCAGCACCTTAATCACATTGCTTACATGAAATGTTAGGTTAACAAAGCTTAAGCTTTGTTAAAAAGGCTCATTTCAATAAAGATTCACAATCTTTAATATACTCATGGAACTGAAAACACCTAAGTCACTAGGGCAAACACTTAGTCCGAAACAAGAGAGAGCCAATGGACGCTGTGAGCGCTTTTTTCAGGTCAGAAAGAAGAGAGAACTAATTCTCTGGGGTCCTACCGGCCCCTGTCTATTTAGTGATCCGAACTGACCTGGTTTCATCTCTGGGCCGAAGAGCCTATTTCGACACAACCATCCGAGCCTCAAAACCGACCGGTCAGCAGCACTACAGCCTGCAATACAGAGTATCTTCACTGTCTTGTTGTAGACTTGTTGGACACTGAGTGAAAACATGGACACAGGGCAAGGCAAGGGCACGTTTGAAATAAATCTATAAAAAAGTTGTTCTACCAGGTCTTGTTTTTGGGACCGTCAGATCCGCAAATGAGAAAGCGAACCATTACGCCACAGGCTAAATTTTTCGACATAATGAAATTCGGTATTATGCAATTTTAGATAATGTTCATTTTTCGAGGGCCCATGCTGTGTTGTTGACTTCTAATGATATTTCTTTTCTTGCTACATAGTGTGATTTCTAGGCATACTCCAAAACTTGTTCAAAATGCCTAAAATCCGCCAGTTCATTTGGCCAAAAACTTGTGTCAGTTAGAATGTGTGTTATAACTTTTCAAATCACTGGCTTTCCTGGAAACAAAAAGTGGCACCCTATATAATATCTATCCTGCGTGTTGTGCACATTTCAATCAGTGTTGAAAATTCCAGTGTGCGCGCTCGCGATAACAGCGAAAAGCAAAAATTTGTAGGGGGGCTGTTTTGAACTGGCGAAAATAGTTGTTATATAGGATTCGGGGGAAAGCTTGCTATATTGCACACTGAACAAACCAGTTATACTATGTGCAACATATAACACCTATGTAGATATCTCCGCACACATAATATGTGTGTACGTGTGTGTGTGTGTGTGTGCACTTTTGCAAAACCCGTCGTCTAGTTTATTGAACATATGCTGTGAACAACTGCTTTGATTTATTCTGCACTCGTGTTGTCAAATGTCTATCTCGCTTTCGCGTTTTGCTTTTCTCTTGTGATGGTGCACTAAATAGTGCACAAATAATTGCAGAAAGTTTCCCGCATAACCTTGGGGGTTGGACTTTGGGGTCGGGGTTCATCCCGGGGTTATTTTTCCCGTAAATAATATTTTATTGTTCCACATTTAGGTATTTGAATAGCACACTTTTGGAGTAGTTTTCACATTGCTTTTATGTGTTTTTGTATGCTAACGTGCTGAGTGTGGGCTAACTAATGTCATATTAATTAGGATCATTAATTAAGGGTGGCTACTTCGTCAATCAAAACTTGTGCGGTAGATTTCAAACATTCAAAATCAGCTTTGGAAGGTGAAATGTCCCGAAAAATCTTGACTGTTTCCCAATTTACAATTTCGATTTCCAATAAAAATTTATGGTTTGTTCGAGAGACTGCTTCAAAATTTTGAAATATATGCATCCTTATCAAAATTTCAGAATTTTCAGAAATTTCAATAATTTCAAATGATTATGATAGCCTATATTATCTTTATCTTTATGATCTTATGATATCTTTACGATTCGGGCAGATACACAAAGCTTATAGGGTATTGTTTTAGTTGCACACAATTGTGTGGTCATTGTTTTTTTTTATTCATGAAAACGTAAACGAACAAAAAACCTTTTTAGCGAAAATACAAAATTTTTTTGAAAATTATTTCTGTTTGGGAAAAAATTCGAGGTTACTTTAATGGTCACTCTAGAAATTTTTCATCAATTTAGCTTCTAGGACGTGAGGTCGAACTTCGGAGGTATTTTTTAAATTGTATACAGTATGAGAAACTTCGAAAAATTTCTTATTTCTTTCTTTTTTCTTGTTGGACTTTCATTGCTAATATAGAAAATTGAGTCACCGATTATTTGAAATCTCAGACAATCCGAGCTTTTGACACTCAGAAAGTCAAATCATAACTGTTGCGAAAGCCGATAACCTTTACCAGAGTTTACCTTCCATATTTCTTCCCCACAAGACTTATTTTTTACTAAACCAGTTTCTGTAACTCGTGTTAACATTTCGCATTTTTTAATTTTTTTCACATTCTGCGATTTTTCACTTTTAAGGTGACTCCAGAAAGAGGTAGTTTCATTTCAAAACTCCCCAAAGCTGAGAACAAACGAAAAAAGGTTCGATGGTTAAGAAGAAAGAAAAATTCGGCAAAAATTGCGGATGCCATTACATTTTAATTTTTTAACTTTTCGGACGGGCAGCTTCTTTCAAACAACATTTACAACAATAAGTTTTTTCGAGAAAAAAGGAACACAAATCAACAAAGGAAGCAGAAAATTTTGGTATTTAAATTTTTTGAAATTTTGAAAATCTTTTCTGTTCATTTTCTGTTCTCACACTATTTCGGCAACGTCGGCCAGCGAATTATTGAGATTATTCGGTTAGGCTGTCAGGTTATTGTCCCTTCAACGTTCTCCCCAGTGGATACTTTTTAGCGAATGAAAATTTAAAAGTAAAAACACCCGCTTGTTTTTCCCTTTTTCTCTCCTCATTTCTCCGTTGAAACATGAATTACAAATAGTCCAAGACAACAGAAACATTTATCAATATGAATTTGTTTATTTCAGATAATCCTAAGATTCGATTTGCCGAGATTATCACATCTACTAGAGCTTCACATCTGTCCTCCAAAAAGAAATGCCTAAGCATAAGCTAAGCCTGGAGTGACAAAGTTAGACTGATTCGCCGCTCCGAAGCAGTACCCTCAGGCCGACTCTAGCGAGATTTGAAAGCGGAATTCGGACATTGCGCTCGGCTCTGGTGTGTCTCATTTTGTCGAAACGAGAGGAAATCCTTCGGACAATATGAGCAACTCTACCGCCAGTCGGATCAGCAGTGTTGCTTGGATCTGGAAGATCTGGAAACTCTGACTCTGAACTGTACCGGGATCAGATTCGAAATCGGAATTTTGGGAAATCCGAAGATGGAAACGGAATTTCGGTGGCAGCCATTCGGCAGAAGGCCAAACAGTTGGCCAACGGGATGGGGCTGGGATCCGTTGCTGGTCACAGATCGGTGGATGCGACGGTTTTTGGATAATAATATTATTGGTCAGACCTTTTTTCGGTTATTTCTTAATTTGATAGATTTAGTTTTTAACTTTGTTTATTGGATTTTCAAGGACAAGTTACAATGGTGATGCAGACAAGAATTAGCATTTTACTCTAACTTTAACATTAGGTTCAAATTTGTGGTAATTTGACTTCCAGATTCGTCTCGTTTTGATTTTAGCCAATTTTAAATTTTAAATTAAATTTTGAAAATCAGGTGTCGTTTTCATCTACTGTAAAATAATTTCACTTGTGTGAAGACGGTGACATATGCTGAGTTTCAGATGTTGTGACTTCTGGAGAAAACTTTAATACTTCCGTCGTTATGTATTCTGTGCTGGTTTTTTAGGTATATATATATTTTTTAAATTTTTATTTTCTATTTCAGCATTCCGGACGATAATCGGACAACTATCTGGCGCCTGTGGAAGCCATTGGAACCGCTCAATTGGTCAACAAGTCTGATCCGTCCGTTCTCAATTCTGCCTACCGTTCATTTCGGTCGCCAGTTCTGATCAGTAACCTATCAGCAGGTGATTATTCTCTGGTCGATCGAAATCTTTCTGAACGGTATTGATTCCACGGATAGCGAAGATTACCAACAAAACCCCAGCAATCGACAAGATTCGAATCTAGTCGAAGCGAATTTGGCTTCATTGCTCCGTGCTGACTAGTTTTGGTAAATTTTGATTTTTAAATTTATTTTCTTTAAAAAAGTTTTGTTCTTGAAGGTTTTCTTCAATTTCAACCAAAGCAAATAATCAGGCAGGCGAAAAGTTCCATTTTTTCAGGATTTTGTTGATATGATACCTGAAATATCAGAAATAGCATTAGACCAAAAGGACATACCTAACTGTTAATAAAAGTTTGGGTGCTTTTATACGTTTTGCAACAAACGTTTACATTATCTATGAATTGAAATTAAAATCTACGTGAAAGATTTGACAAATTTTACCTACAGTACTAGATGCTAACTTCATGATCGTAGCTAAACTTTGTACATGTCTTGTAATAAATTTTTTTTAAATTCTGAATAGAAATTTTATTAGGTTTGTTTCAAAATTCTTTTTGCTGTTTCAGATAGTGTACAGGTTGCCGACGTATCTACCGAAAAAATGCGACTGCGAAGAATGTCCTGGTAGCGAGAAAGTTATCGAAATTGGTGAGGTTCTATCTATTCTATATGAAAGCTAAAATGAATTTATCAGTGTAAAAAATAGAATTGAAATCATACCTGTCTAGGAGAACTGCGGTACAGTAATGTGATTCCATACTTACCCTATTCATAAAAATTAAACTTGTTTTGTTTTACAATTAAGTACATAATTTGTTGTAGTTCTAAAGCTATACCAATTTGCCATGAAAATATATACATTTAGTTGATGCTTGTCTGGTATGGACACACCAGTCTCTTAAATAGTTTCTCAAACTAAGGATAAACTCCCAATTTGAGCTTCTACAGAATTGGATATTTTCAATTTTTCTTACTTTGTCGTGATTATTGCATTTATTTTACTCTATTTTTATTTGTTTTGTTGTTTTGTTGTTTGGTCACAAGGCTGCTGCGGCGCGAAGAGGAGCGTCTGAATCTGTTACGGATCAGCCTGGGTCCGCTTGTTCACCGTGGAACAGTTTGAACTGATTCGCCGGCTGGACTTACCGGAATTGATGCACAAAAAGTTGTTCGGGTCCGTACTTTTCAAGCATCAAAGGCTAATAAACTTTTACCAGTCAAGTTCAGGAATGGTTCACAAATTTGGCTGGTTGGTCCATTTGTGCACGTTGAAAGTTGGCACACAAACACAAGTTGAAGGCTCTGTATGGGAAGCGGGCATAGGAAAGGTCCCATTAGCCTGCAACGGGAGTCCAGCTGATGGCCTGTGGTGTAGTTGGTTAGCACGTCTGCTCCGGGAGTTAGAAGGGCCGTGGTTCGAAACCCGGCTGGGCCAGTGCTTTCACTTTCTAAGTGGTGAGGTGAAAAACCTGATCCTCCTTTTCCCTTCTCTCTTCTAGGTCCTGGTTTCGTGGGTACAAGGGGTGCTTGACGCCTCCCGGTTCGGGCTTGTCCTTGGTTTCTATTGGTCCCACCAGCCCTGGTAGAAGCACTACGCGCTCTTTCCACTGAGCACCTGTGGCTCAGTTGGGAACGTCGGCGCGTTAAGCAGGAGACCGCGGGTTCGAAAGGTTCCCAGTAGATGACAGGTTTTTAGGGTTCCTTGGTAGGTATTGCCTACCTTCCTCCTTGTCATTAATTACCTTTTGTGCACTATATATATAAATAAATTATACCTGTACCATGGCCCTAGTTGTACGTTCCTTCATGAGACGGTTTGAAGAGCTTTTGTCCGCCTCTTTAAGGTTTATTTGAACTGGAATCAGTTATATAAATGGAACTTAGCCGTAACCCATGCCCGAATAAATGAATGAAATTGATAGAATGAATGAAATTTTGTAGAGTGGTGGGATAAGTAAAATATGCGAAACGAAACAAAGCAACAGTTGGACCTAAAATAAACAAAAAATTCATAATAGAAATATTTTCGTTATTCATAATGAAATCAGTCAGAAACACCATCTGCAGTGCTCCAAAACAAGGGAAAAGACCAAAGGGCGAGAAATGAAACATTGGTCATTGGCAACTTTAATGTAAAGCAATCTATCGTAATGCTTGCCTTTGTGACTGCAGGATTGGCGACTTTTTCTTCATTATTTTCTGTGATCAATACCTTGTATCCTTCGTTGATCCGCCTTGTATGTGCTTAGGGGGCTTGGGGGATTAACCCCCCCAGACCTGAGCTCACCCCCCCAGATGGGTCCCTCACCCCCCCAGAATCCGGATTTTTTCCGGTAAAAACCGAAAAAATCCGGTTTTTCTAGGCCTTCGGCCGCCCTTCCCCCCCCCCCCCAAATTTCCCTCCTGCACATGTCTGCTGCTAAGTGCTAACCCACATTTTATTCGTTGTAAACGATTATATATCGTTTCATTAATTAAGCAAAATAATGTACATAATACATAAGAGTGTGACATTTGTGAGAAGGTGGGGACAAACAAACCCCTTTCCTGACATTATAGAGCACATATAGAGTAAAGATAAAAAGACTACGTCAAAGCTCGCCTTTGGACAGAGCAGAAGCAGTGACAGTGGGGCCGAGAGGTTGCTGGTGTTGAACGGGATGAACCAGGACCAAATAACCCTGAGGTAGCGCTCAGGCCAGGACTCGTCGAGCCATTTGGCAGATTCCCAGTTAGTCGACGCTCAGAACGGCTACAGGGTGGACGGGTGGCTGCTAAGCGTTGAAATCGCTCCGACATGTTGCTGCTGCTGCTGCTGCTAGTGGCGTGCTGAAATAAACAAGCAATTTTTTTTTTTTTTTTTTTTTTTCCTTACATCCAAAAAGAGGACAAAAAACAGTTCACGACATTTGTTTTACAGGAAATACACGGCGAAACGAAGTACTACTGTAGCTTTGTTTTGATTTTCGCGTATTTTGCTTATCCCACCACTCTACAAAATTTCATTCATTCTATCAATTTCATTCATTTATTCAGGCATGGGTTACAGGTAAGTTTCATTTATAAAACTTGAGGATTCCAGTTCAAATGACAGCGCCCAAAGAGGCGGACAAAAAGCTCTTCAAACCGTCTCATGAAGGAACGTACAACTAGGGCCATGGTACAGGTATAATTTATTTATATATATAGTGCACAAAAGGTAATTAATGGTGAGAGGGGATATTGCGCAATACCTTACCAAAGAACCCTAAAAAAACCTGTCATCTACTGGCAACCTTTCGAACCCGCGGTCTCCTGCATAGCAGCGCCAAGCGTTCTAACTGAGCCACAGGTGCTTCAGTGGAAAAAATGTGGCGCTTCTACCAGGGCTGGTGGACCAAGAGGAAACCAAGGACAAAGCCCAGGCAGGAGGCGTCAAGTACCCTTGTACCCACGAAGCTCAAACCTAGAAGGGATAGGGAAAAGGGGAGGTTCAGCTTTTTTCTGCCACTGAAAGTGTGAGGATTGGCCCAGCCGAGGTTTCGGAGCCACGGCCCCACTGAATCCGGGGCAGACGTGCTGGCCGGCATCACCACGGGAGCCGTCCGATGAACTCCCGTTGCGAGCCCCATCGATGCTCACCGCCAAGCGCGCTCCCCGTAGGGCTGTGCCTAGAAAACTTTTGTGTTTGTGAGCGCAAAAGGGCTTTCAACGTGCACAAATGACCAACCAACCAGAATTTTGACGGGCCATTCCTGAACTCGACGTAGGGAGACCATTAGCCGCACGTGCAAGAAAGTTTACGGACCCGAACAACTTTTTGTGCATCAGAATTCCGGCAAGGGGCGGCCGACGAATCTGGAGTTTTTTCAAAAAACACTGAAAACTTCCCACTCGGTGAGCAGCAGAGAAAAAATCCGGAGCTGCTCCCCCCCCCCCCCCCCCCCCCCCGCCCGCGGCCCCCCCCCGCCCCCCCTTTTCCGATCGCGGCGGAGCCCTTATCACGAGACGCTCCTTCCCCCCCCCCGCTCTTCGCGCCACTAAAACGTACTGTTTCCCCTTTTTTTTTTTTTAACACGTAACTAAACAACAAAACAACGAGAGCGAAAAAAAAAAAATAAAAAAAATAGCCCAAAAAAAATAAAAAAAAAAAAAAAAAAAAAAAAAAAAAAAAAAAAAAAAAAAAAAAAAAAAAAAATAAAAAAAAAAAAAAAAACACAATAATCACGACAGTGTTCAGAAAATGGAGACATTGAATAAAATATCCAATTCTGTAGAGCTCAAATTAGGAATTAATCTTAGTTTGCGAAACTATTTTTTCCTAAAGGAGTTTAGACAAATACGAGTCTATATTCTGCCAATTTCATGGCAAATTAGTATTAGCTTTAGAACTACAATAAATTATGTGCTTTTTGTATAACAAAAGTTTAATTTGTATGAATAGGGTAGAATGGAATCACGTTACTTTAGCGCAGTTCTCCTATAGATCGGTATGATTTCGACTTAAATCTTGACACTAACAAATTCATTTTAAGCTTTCATAGAATAGATGGAATCTCACCAATTTCGATAACTTTCTCGCTACCAGGACATTCTTCGCAGTCGCATTTTTCGGTAGACGTCGGCAACTGTGCACTATCTGAAACAGCAAAAAGAATTTTGAAACAAACCTAATAAAATTTCTATTCAGAATTTAAAAAATTTATTACAAGCACATGTATAAAGTTTAGCTACGATCATGAAGTTAGCATCTAGTACTGTAAGGTAAATTTGTCAAATTTTAATGTAGATTTTAATTTCAATTCATAGATAATGTAAACGTTTGTTGCAAAACTATGTAAAAGCACTCCAAACTTTTATTAATTAGTTAGGTATGTACTTTTGGGCTAATGCTATTTCTGATATTTCAGGTATCATATCAACAAAATCCTGAAAAAACGGAACTTTTCGCCTGCCTGACTATTTGCTTTGGTTGGAATTGAAGAAAACCTTCAAGAATAAAACTTCTTTTAAAGAAAATAAATCTAAAAATCAAATTTACCAAAACTAGTCAGCACGGGCGGTGAAGCTAAATTCGTTTCGACTAAATTAGACTCTTGTGGACCGCTGGGATTTTGGTAATCTTCGCTATCCGTGGAATCAATACCGTTCAATGTGATCGACGAATAATCACCCGCTGATAGGTTCTGATCAGAGCTGTCGATCAAATGAACGGTAGGCGAATTGGGAACTGGCGGTTCAGACTTGTTGACCAATTGGGCGGTTCCAATGGCTTCCACTGGCGCCAGATAGTTGTCTGTATCGTCCGGAGCTGAAATAGCAAATACAAATTTCAAAATACCTAAAAAGCAGCACAGAATATGACGAAGGAAGACTTAAATTTTTCTCCAGAAGTCACAACATCTGAAACTCAGCATATGTCACCGTCTTCACACAAGTGGGAAATTATTTTACAGTAGATGAAAACGACACCTGATTTTCAAAATTTAATCTAAATTTAATTTAAAATTTAAAATTGGCTAAAATCAAAACGAGACTAATCTATTGGAAGTCAAATTAAAACAAATTTGAACTTAATGTTAAAGTTAGTGTGAAATCCTATTTTCTTGTCTGCATCACCATTAACGTAATCCTTAAAAATCAAACAAAGTTAAAAATAAATCTTGGATACAATAAACAACCGAAAAGAAGTCTGACCAATAATATTATTATTATCCAAAAACCGTCGCATCCACCGATCTGTAACCAGCAACGGATCCAGCCCCATCCCGTTGGCCAACTGTTTGGCCTTCTGCCGGATGGCTGCCACCGAAATTCCGTTTCCATCTTCGGATTTCCCGAAATTTCGATTTCGAATCTGATCCGTGTACCAGTTTAGTGTCAGAGTTTCTAGATCCTCCAGGTCCAGGCAACACTGCTGCTGATCCGACTGACGGTAGAGTTGCTCATATTGTCGAAGGATTTCCTCTCGTTTCGACAGAATGAGACACACGGAGCCGAGCGCAATTCCGAATTCCGCTTTCAAATCCCGCTGAGTTGGCCTAGGGTACTGCTCGGAACGGCGAATTAGTCTAACTTTGTCCTCCAGGCTTAGCTTATGCTTAGGCATTTCTTTGCGGTTGATGATAAGCTCTAGTAGTGTGCTAATCTGGCAAATCGAATCTTAGGATTATCTGAAATAAACAAATTCATATTGATAAATGATTAGGTTGTCTTGCAATATTTGAAATTCATGTTTCAACGGAGAAATGAGGAGAAAAAAGGGAAAAACAAGCGGGTGTTTTTACTTTTAAATTTTTCATTCGCTAAAAAGTATTCCACTAACGTTGAAGGGACAACCTGACAGCCTAACCGACTAATCTCAATAATTCGCTGGCCGACGTTGCCGAAATATTGTGAGAACAGAAAATGAACAGAAAAGATTTTCAAAATTTCAAAAATTTAAATACCAGATTTTCTGCTCCATTTGCTGATTTGTCTTCCTTTTTTTCGCAAAAACTCATTGTTGTAAATGTTGTTTGAAGCTGCCCGTCGAAAAGTTAAAAAATTAAAATGTAATGGCATCCCATTTTTTGCTGAATTTTTCTTTTTTCTAACCATCGAACTTTTTTTCTTTTATTCTCAGTTGCTCCGTTGAATTTTGAAATGAAACTGCCTCTGGATTCAAATTATAAGTGAAAATTTGCAGAATGTGAAAAAATTAAAAAGTGCGAAATGTTAACATAAAGTTACAGAAATAGGTTTAGTAAAAATAAGTCTGTAAGAAATATGAAAGATAGATTCTGGTAAAGGTTTTCGGCTTTCGCAACAGTTATGATTTGACTTTCTGAGCTGTCAAAAGCTCGGATTGTCGAATTTCCAAATAATCGGTGACTCAATTTTCTATATTAGCAATGAAAGTCGAACAAGAAAAAAGAAAGAAATAAGAAATTTTTCGAAGTTTCTCATACTGTCTACAATTTCAAACATACCTCCGAAGTTCGACCTCACGTCTAGAAGCTAAATTGATGAAAAATTTCTCGAGTGACCATTAAAGTAGCCTCGAATTTTTGCCAAACAGAAATAATTTTCAATAGTAAATTTTGTATTTTCGCTAAAAAGTTTTCTGGTCGTTTACGTTTTCATGAATAAAACAATGACCACACAATTGTGTACAACTAAAACAATACCCTATAAGCTTTGTGTATCTGCCCGAATCATAAAGATATCATAAGATCATAAAGATAAAGATAATATATCATAATCATTTGAAATTATTAAAATTTCTGAAAATTCTGAAATTTTGATAAGGATGCATATATTTCAAAATTTTAAAGCAGTCTCTCGAACAAACCACTTAAATTTTTGTTGGAAATCGAAATTGTAAATTGGGAAACAATCAAGATTTTTCGGGACATTTCACCTTCCAAAGCTGATTTTGAATCTTTGAAATCTACCGCACAAGTTTTGATTGACGAAGTAGCCACCCTTAATTAATGATCCTAATTAATATGACATTAGTTAGACCACACTCAGCACGTTAGCATACAAAAACACATAAAAGCAATGTGAAAATGTCTCCCAAAAGTGTGCTATTCAAGTACCTAAATGTGGAACACTAAAATATTATTTACGGGAAAAATAACCCCGCGATGAACCCCGACCCCAAAGTCCAACCCCAAGGGTGCGGAAAACTTTCCTGCAATTATTCCTGCGCTATTTAGTGCACCACACCACAAGAGAAAAGCAAAACGCTAAAGCGAGATAGACATTTCGACAACACGAGTGCAGAATAAATCAAAGCAGTTGTTCACAGCATATGTTCAATAAACTAGACGACGGGTTTTGCAAAAGTGCACACACACATACACACATACACACACATTATGTGTGGAGATATCTACATAGGTGTTATATGTTGCACATAGTATAACTGGTTTGTTCAGTGTGCAATATAGCAAGCTTTCCCCCCGAATCCTATATAACAACTATTTTCGCCAGTTCAAAACAGCCCCCCTACAAATTTTTGCTTTTCGCTGTTATCGCGAGCGCGCGCGCTGGAATTTTCAACACTGATTGAAATGTGCACAACACGCAGGATAGATATTATAGAAGGGTGCCACTTTTTGTTTCCAGGAAAGCCAGTGATTTGAAAAGTTAACACACACATTCCAACTGACACAAGTTTTAGGCCAAATGAACTGGTGGATTTTAGGCATTTTGAACAGGTTTTGCAGTACCCTATGCCTAAATCACACTATGTAGCAAGAAAGAAATATCATTAGAAGTCAACAACACAGCATGGGCCCTCGAAAAATGAACATTATCTAAAATTGCATAATACCGAATTTCATTATGTCGAAAAATTTAGCCTGTAAGCCTAGTGGTTCACGTTCTCATTTGCGGATCTAACGATCCCAAGAACAACACCTGGTAGAGCCACTTTTTTATAGATTTATTTCAAACGTGTCCTTGGCTTGCCCTGTGTCCATGTTTTCACTCAGTGTCCAACAAGTCTACAACAAAACAGTGAAGATACTCTGTATTGCAGGCTGTAGTGCTGCTGACCGGTCGGTTTTGAGGCTCGGATGGTTGTGTCGAAATAGGATCTTCGGCCCAGAGATGAAACCGGGTCAGTTCGGATCACTAAATAGACAGGGGCAGGACCGCAGAGAATTAAGCCCGGTTCACACTGCACAAGGTTTAAGGTTTATGGTTTATGGTTTAAGGTTTAAGGTTTAAGGTTAAACTAGTTGATTTATGCTGAGGTGTTCACACTGGAAGGTTTAAGGTTTAAGAAAGCCGAGTTAAAAGTAGTTTAACTCCTCTGTGTTTAGGTTTAAGCTTCCACTGGATTATATATGAAAGGTTTAGTTAACAAATTTCATTGTATGCATACTAGAATCTCTTATTTATACACAGAACTAAAAAATTTTAAAATCCGTGGAGATTTGAGTGCACACTGGCTGAGATAAAAATCGCGTGATATTCAGACATTCGCTAAACCTTCCCGCCCAACTGCTTAAACCTTAAACCCTAAACCTTAAACCTTAAACCTATTGCAGTGTGAACCGGGCTTTAGTTCTCTCTTCTTGGGTCTGAAAAAACCGCTCACAGCGCCCATTGGCTCTCTCTTGTTTCGGACTAAGGCATTGCCCTAGTGACTAAGGCGTTTTCAGTTGCATAAATATATTAAAGATTGCGGATCTTTATTGAAATGAGCCTTTTTGACAAAGCTTAAGCTTTGTTAACCTAACATTTCATGTAAGCAATGTGATTAAGAAGCTGGTATCACTTTGTGTAAATTTGACCTTCTAGGTAGTCATGTTTCAGGCACTGAAACTGAAACTTAAACTGAAAAGGCGGCCGACTGAAACTGAAACTGAAACTGAAACTAGATTGGGTAAAAACCTGAAACTCGGACTGAAACTACTTTCAGTCTACTCTCAAAACATGAAGATTTGAAGGTTTAAAGCGGTTTCTTCGTTAATACTCTGCAGTGGAAGTATAAATAATCATAAATTTATGCGTTATATTATGTCTGAAGGCGAGAATCTGCAGTTTTTCGAACGAACTGAAACTGAAACTGAAACTCCGACTGAAACTAAAACTGAAACTGAAACTATTTTGGGAGGAGATCTGAAACTGAAACTGAAACTGAAACCGTCTTGGACCGCCGACCGAAACTGAAACTAAAATCGGTTACTGAAACAACATTATTTCCAGGCTCCGATTTTTGTGAAAGAGGATGAAACTTTACAAATAAAATTGTTTTTGGTACACTTTAACGACGGCATCAAACATTTGCTTATACCATCTCTCAACTCACTCTGTTGGAATAATATAAGCCAAAGGACAATTTTGGGGGTGAAACATTTACTATTTTCGAGGAAATCAGTTTTTTCAAAATTGCCGCCACAGCTTAGCGACAATTTTGGTTTACTTAACGCGATTGATTCGATTCGATTCACAGTGTATATAATTGCACATTTTATCAATGCCTATCGAAACTAAAAGATTTGGCTGAAAAAATATTTTGGAAAAACGGAGATGATTTTGCTTTGAACAACGATTTCTCAGAGGTTCTCGATTTCCCAATGGATTCGGCAATTTTTGGCAGAATGAAAGCTCGCACTATTGCGGAGAGTCATTTTTCTTGGTTTGTGCTAAAATGTCTCTGTAGTTACGAGAAAACTCAAAGCTAAGTTGCGTATTTCGTGTCATCACAAATTTTGGCAGGTTTTCAGGAGCATTAAGACCTGTTGAGCCAAAACAAATTTCCCTCGGCCCACACACGCGTCCTTCATATCATGACGCAAATAGAAACTTTGGTCGGTTCTCCAGGTTTGTTTTATAGACAATCTTTGCTAGTTTCGTAAACTCATGTGAATGTATAATCTAATCTAATCTAATCTAATGTACTGACTGATTATAAGCTTTAAAACGATGATTAAAGCTCTTTCCAACACCCAAAATTACCTTTCTAAAATAACTATACAAGGATACCTTAAAACGCTTGCTGTCGGAAGTAGAGCTGGAAGAGGGTCACGGGTACCTGCGGGTACCCGCGGGTCGGGTAGGGTGTGGGTCAACACGAGTGACCCGCGGGTTAAAGGTGGGTCAAAGGTGGGTCAGTCGAGGATCCAAAATCCAGTTTTTAGCACTAAAATTTCAAAAATTTTTCGGCTTCGCCGAATTCTAGTATTCTGTTTTTTGTTTTTCCGTAAGATCTGACCAAAATTATCACAGCTTCCGCAAGTTGATGCATAGATTTTGAAAAATGACAGCTTTTAACATGTAGCACTGCCGTGATTTCTGTAAATAGACGATACATACTAGCAAAAGCATGTGCAGGTCGGAATGTAAGAAAGAACCACCCGCAAGATTTTTCCTTCAAGCTCAATGAATTTCTGGAGAAATACATTACACAATTACGACCGTCAGGGTCAGCTAATTCTAGTCAAGAAAAATGTTCATAATTGTGCTTTAATTTTTTTCTTTCATTTATTTTAATTTCCAAAATTATATAAGGTTTCAAATATTAAAATCAGTTGTTTTTATTAAACTGCAGTCATGTTCAAATGGATTTAACAAGTAAATATTTGTATCATTTTATTTGTGGCCAATATTTAGCCAAGATTCAGCCTTAGAGCATCATTAACAAAAAGTGGGTCGTGTGGGTCATATAATTTTCCGCGGGTCATGGGTATGGGTCAAGTGGGTTGGGTCAAGGGTCCGTGGGTCGCGGGTCGGGTGTGGGTCAAGCATATAGATCCACTTCCAGCCCTGTAGTCGGAAGCAACGAACCTTTTTGCTCTAGCGTACTGCTGTAAATTTTTTGTTGAAGTTTTATCAGAGCAACCAGAACAACAATTTTTCTCAAATTTTTCCAAATAAATAGCATGGTTTATAAAATAAATGGTTTGCAATACCAGCAGTTAGACGTTAGGTCATGGGTTTCCCTACGATATAACAAAGTTGACTTACCATCATTGTTCCCGCCCCCAGCACTAGCCTGCTGAGGCTGTTCGAATTTCTTAGGGGACACAATTTTGACCGAGAATTAATGGTTTAAAGCTAATGGATTTTGGGCTATATTACCTACACATTTCTGGGTCTTTTCCAGATTAACCCCCCACCCCTGAATTTCTTAAAACTTGACCAAATCAGCTAAAATTCGGCGTAGGTATGTTTTCGACCTCGCTGAGTTCAAATTTCGCAAAATTTTTCGACTTCGCATAGTTAGATTATTTCGATTCGCAAGGGGGGACCAAGGGGAACCGAAAAATTTTTGTCTTCGATTTGATTTTGATAAAAAGCTGCATACAAAGGTTGTCTGAGGCGCTGAGCACGAATCTGACATTTGTTTTTCGATTCAGCCTTAAGACTTTTTAGGGGTGGAGGGGTAATCTGGAAAAGACGAACATTCTCCTTGCAGCTGGGTAGTCGGTGCATATTCGCACTTATGTTTACTTAAAACGATGTCTCTGAAGTGT